>SNSB01004019.1:306077-325444 GCA_012922965.1 Capreolus pygargus | reverse complement strand
AAATTGATAGGAATCCCCATATCTCTGTGGAAACTCGAAAGGGAAGCTTGGTCTACCACTTCACCTCCAGAAGCATCTGTATTATCCTGAAAAACCTAGTTTAGCTTCCTGAGGTATCCGTCCAAACTAGACAGGAATCTGGACTTCGCTGAACCAAGTGGAGTTTCCAACGGCCATCCCTGCAGTAACTCGAGAATATACCCCAGGTTCCTGCTGCAACTCACGGAATACCATGAGACATCCCCCTCGGCGGGAGTTAAGGCCGAATCCCCTGCATTCGGTGCAGAGTAATTCCGTGTTCCCAATCAAACATGTAAGGAGCTTCAATGTGCTTGATGGAACACTGGAGAGTCCCCAAGATACCTGTCACAAGACGAGAGGAACACTGCTGTCACTCAGGAATGCAAAATAGCTCGGTGTACCCCAAGTCAACTCGAGATGAAGCCCATTACCATTCATTTGCTCCTTAGCTTTCCCGTGTTTCACATCATACAGAACAAGTGTCTTGACTTCCTTTAGGAAACTACAGAGATTAACTGAGACACCAGTCTCAAGTCTACATGTATATTATTTTCAGTAGAGCAACGCGAGGAAAGCTCCATGGGCCCCATATCGTCCCAATATGAGAGCTGATTCCCTGTCTTTGACTGAAGAGGTGTGCCAGCTTTCCATAAGCACCTCAAGAGGAGTTTTCCCTCAGCAGTAGGGATATAAGAGGGACCCTGTGTTTTCTGTCTCAAGTGGAATGGACCCCGAGAATCCCTGACTCAAAAGAAGGCCCGATTTCCTTACAGTGGCTTAAATTCAGGCTCGTCTTTCATCTCACAAGATGAAGGCATGTCTGCATTCCCTGTGGAGACCCTAGAGAAAGCCATAGGTTTCCGCCTCATCTGGACAGGGGGCCTCGCATCCTTTGAACCTGAGAGAGGCACACGGAATTCAATGCTTCATAAGGTGAAGATGCCTGAGTCTTCTTGAAAATGGATAGGAGTTCCAGTATCACTGTGCCAGATAGAAAGTGAAACTCGGTCTCCTGCCTCACCTTGAGAAGCGTCCGTATTGCACTGCCAAGCCTAGTTTAGACTCCTGAGTTGTCCATCTTAACTAGAGAGGAGTCCTGACGTCGCTGAAAAAACAAAAGTTGTTAATGGCTACCCCTGCCATGACTCGAGAATGTACCCCAGGTTACAGCCGCAACACGAGAAAAACCATGAAACTTCCCCCTCGGTGAGAGATGCGGCCGTTTTCCCTGCATTGCGTGCAGAGTAATGCTTTGTTCCCAATCAAACAGGTAAGGATCCTTGATTTGCTTGACGGAACTACAGAGAGTCCCCCAGAAGTCCCTCACAAGTCTAGAAGGAAACTGATGTTACCCCAGGAATGTGAAATAGCTCGGTATAGCCCAAATCAACTTGAAATTATGACCAATTCCCCTGCATTGGCTTCAGAGCAATGCTCCGTTCCCCATCATACAGGACAATTGGCTTGAATTCCTTTGGGCAACTCCAGAGATTCCCTGAGATGCCTGTCTCAATTCTATAAGACCACCAATTTCAGCACAGGAACTCGAGGAATGATCCATGCAAGCCATATCATTTCGAGAAGAGAGCTGATTCCCAGGATTCTATTAATGAGGTAGGCCACCTTCCCATAAGCACCTCAAGTGGAGCCTTCCCTCAGCAATCGATGAGAGGGACCCTGAATTTGCTGCCTCATGCCCAGTGGATACCGGGATTCCCTGACTCGAAAGAAAGTCGCATTTCCTTGCAGTGGCTTGAATGCAGGCTCGTCATTCATCTCACAAGATAAAGGTATGTCTGCATCTCCTGTGTAGTCCCTAGAGAAAGTCCTAGGTCCCAGCCTCATCTGGAGAGGAGGCCTCACATCCCTTGACACCTCGAGAGGAGCACCGAGATCAATACTTCAAAAGGTGCCGAGGCCTGACTCTTCTTGAAAATTGATAGGAAACCCAATATCTCTGTGGAAACTAGAAAGGGACGCTTGGTCTCTCACCTCACCTCCAGAAGCATTTGTATTAGACTCCCAAACCTAGTTTAGATTCCTGAGGTGTCCATCCTAACTAGACAGGAGTCCTGACTTTGCTGCAGAAAGTGGAGTTTCGAATGGCCATCCCCGCTGTAACTTGAGAATGTACCCCAGGTTCCTGCCGCAACTCGAGGAATCCCTTGAGACATCCCCCTCGGCAGGAGATGAGGCCTGAATCCCCTGCATTGGGTGCAGAGCAATTCCGTGTTCCCAATCAAACACGTAAAGAGCCTCAATGAGCTTGATGGAACACCAGAGAGTCCCCAAGAAAACTGTCACAAGATGAGAGGAACACTGTTGTCACCCCAGGAATGCAAAATGGCTCGCTGTACCCCAAGTAAACTCAAGATGATGCCCTTTTCCCCTTCATTGGCCCCATAGCTATCCCGTGTTCCACATCATAAAGAACAAGTGGCTTGACTTCCTTTAGGAATCTACAGAGATTCCCTGAGACAGCAGTCTCAAATATATATGAATATTAATTTCAGTACAGCAACTAGAGGAAAGCTCCATGCACCCCATATTGTCCCAAGATGAGAGCTCATTCCCTGTCTTTGACTGAAGAGGTGAGCCAACTTTCCAAAAGAACCTCAACAGTAGTTTTCCCTCAGCAGTAGGGATGTGAGAGAGACCCTGTGTTTTCTGTCTCAAGAGGAATGGACCCCGAGAGGCCCTGACTCAAAAGAAGGCCCGATATCCCTGCAGTGGCTTAAATTTAGGCTCATCTTTCATCTCAGAAAATTAAGGCATGTCTGAATGCCCTTTGGAATCCCTAGAGAATGCCCTAGGTGTCCGCCTCATATGAACAGGGGGCCTCACATGCCTTTGACCCCTCGAGAGGCATACGGAATTCAATGCTTCATAAGGTGACGATGCCTGACTCTTCTTGAAAATGGATAGGAGTCTAAATATCAGTGTGCCAAATAGATAGTGAACCTCGGTCTCCTGCCTCACCTCCAGAAGTGTCCGTATTGTTCTGCCAAGCCTAGTTTAGACTCCTGAGGTGTCCATCTTATCTAGAGAGGAGTCCTGATGTCGCTGAAAAAACAAAAGTTGTTAAAGGCTACCCCTGCCGTAACTTGAGAATGTACCCCAGGTTTCCGCCGCAACTCGAGAAAAACCATGAAACTTCCCCCTCGCTGAGAGAAGAGGCCCGATTCCCCTGAACTGTGTGCAGAGCAATGCCTTGTTCCCAATCAAACAGGTAAGGCACCTTGATTTGCTTGACGGAACTATAGAGAGTCCCCCAGAAATCCCTCACAAGTCTAGAAGGACACTGATGTCACCGCAGGAAAGTGAAATAGCTCGGTGTAGCACAAATCAACTTTAAATGATGACCAATTCCCCTGCATTGCCTTCAGAGCAATGCCCCGTTCCCCATCATACAGGCCAATTGACTTGGCTTCCTTTGTGCAACTCCAGAGTTTCACTGAGACACCCGTCTCAAGTCTATAGGAATATCAATTTCAGCACAGGAATTCAATGAAAGCTCCATGCACCCCATATCATCTCAAGAAGAGAGCTGATTTCCAGGATTCTATTAAAGAGGTCGGTCACCTTCCCAAAAGCACCTCAAGAGGAGCCTTCCCTCAGCACTCGGTATGTGAGAGGGCCCCTATATTTGCTGCCTCACGTGGAATGGATACTGAGATTCCCTGACTCGAAAGAAAGTCGAATTTCCTTGCCGTGGCTTGAATGCAGGCTCGTGTTTCATCTCACAAGATAAAGGGATGTCTGAAACTTCTGTGCAGTCCCTAGAGAAAGCCCTAGGTCCCAGCCTCATCTGGACAGGGGGCCTCATATACCTTGACACCTCGAGTGGCTCACGGAGTTCAGTGCTTCAAATGGTGCTGAGTCCTGACTCTTCTTGAAAATAGATAGGAATCCCAATATCTCTGTGCAAACTAGAAAGGGACGCCTGGTCTCCCAGCACACCTCCCCAGGCGTCTTTATTATCCTCCCAAACCTAGTTTTGATTCCTGAGGTGTCCGTCCTAAATAGACAGGAGTTCTGAGTTCACTGAACAACGTGGATTTTCGAATGGCCATCCCCGTTGTTACTCGAGAATATAACCCAGGTTCATGCTGCAACTTGAGAAATCCCATGAGACATCCCCCTCGGCAGGAGATGAGGCCCGAATCCCCTGCATTGGGTGCTGAGCAATTCCATGCTCCCAATCAAACACGTAAGGAACCTCAATGTGCTTGATGGAGCACCAGGAAGTCCCCAAGAAAACTGTCAGAAGATGAGATGAACACTGCTGTCACCTCAGGAATGCAAAATAGCTCGGGGTACCCCAAGTCAACTCGAGGTGAAGCCCATTTCCCCTTCATTGGCTCCATAGCTATCCCGTGTTCCACATCATACAGAACAAGTGGCTTGACTTCCTTTAGGAAACTACCGAGATTAACTGAGACACCACTCTTAAGTCTATATGAATATTAATTTCAGTACAGCAACTCGATGAAAGCTGAATGCACCCCATATCGTCCCAAGATGACAGCTGATTCCCTATCTTTCACTGAAGAGGTGAGCCACTTTCCACAAGCACTTCAAGAGGAGTTTGCCCTCCGCAATAGGGATGTGAGAGGGACCCTGTGTTTTCTGTCTCAAGTGGAATGGACCCCGAGAAGCCCTCATCAAAATAAGGCCCGATTTCCCTGCAGTGGCTTAAATTCAGGCTCGTCTTTCATCTCACAAGATGAAGGCATGTCTGAATCCCCTGTGGAGACCCTAGAGAAAGCAGTAGGTATCTGCCTCCTCTGGACAGGGGGCCACACATCCCTTTGATCACTCGAGAGGCACACAGAATTCAATGCTTCATAAGGTGACGATTCCTGACTCTTCTTGAAAATGGATAGGAATCCCAATATCACTGTGTTAATTAGAAAGTGAAACTCGGTCTCCTGCCTCACCTCCAGAAGCGTCCGTATTGTTCTGCCAAGCCTAGTTTAGACTCCTGAGGTGTAGATCTTAACTAGAGAGGAGTCTTGATGTGGCTGAAAAAAAAAAAGTTGTTAATTGCTACCCCTGCCGTAACTCGCAAATGTACCCCAGGTTTCTGCGGCAACTAGAGAAAAACCATGAAACTTCCCCCTCGCTGAGAGATGAGGCCCGATTCCCCTGTATTGCGGGCAGAGCAATGCCCTGTTCCCGAACAAACAGATAAGGAGTTTTGATTTGCTTGACGGAACTACAGAGAGTCCCCCAGAAATCCCTCACAAGTCGAGAAGGACACTGATGTCACTGCAGGAATGTGAAATAGTTCGGTGTAGCCCAAATCAACTCGAAATGATGACCAATTCCCTGCATTGCCTTCAGAGCAATGCCCCATTCCCCATCATACAGGACAGTTGGCTTTTCTTTCTTTGGGCAACTGCAGAGATTCCCTGAGACACCCATCTCAAGTCTATAGGATCACCAATTTCTGCATAGGAACACAAGGAAAGCTCCATGCACCCCATTTTGTCTCGAGAAGAGAGCTGATTCCCAGGATTCTATTAAAGAGGTAGGCCACCTTCCCACAAGCACCTCAAGAGGAGCCTTCCCTCAGCAATCGGTATGTGTCAGGGACCCTGAATTTGCTGCCTCAAGTGCAGTGCATACCGAGATTCCCTGACTCGAAAGAAAGTTAGATTTAATTGCAGTGGCTTGAATGCAGGCTCATCTTTCATCTCACAAGATAAAGGGATGTCTGAATCTTCTGTGCAGTCCCTAGAGAATGCCCTAGGTTCAATCCTCATCTGGACAGGGGATTTCAGATCACTTGACACCTCGAGAGGCGCACAGAGTTCAGTGCTTCAAAAGGTGCCGAGGCCTGACTCTTCTTGTAAATTGATTGGAATCCCAATATCTCTGTGGAAACTAGAAAGGGGCGCTTGGTCTCTCACCTCACCTCCAGAAGCGTCAGTATTATCCTGCCCAACCTAATTTAGATTCTGGAGGTGTCCGTCATAACCAGAGAGGAGTCCTGACTTCCCTGAACAAAGTAGAGTTTCGAATTTCAATCCCAGCTCTAACTCGAGAATATATCACAGGTTTCTGCTGCAAGTCGAGAAATCCAATGATACATCCTCTTTGGCTGGAGATGAGGCCCGAATCCCCTGCACTGGGTGCACAGCAATTCCATTATCCCAATAAAACATGTAAGGAGCCTCAATGTTCTTGATGGAACACCAGAGAGTCCCCAAGACCACAGTCACAAGACGAGACGAACACTGCTGTCACCTCAGGAATGCAAAATAGCTCTGTGTACCACAAGTCAACTTGAGATGAAACCCATTTCGCCTTCATTGGCTCCATAGCTATCACGTGTTCCACATCATACAGAACAAGTGGCTTGACTTCCTTTAGGAAACTACAGAGATTTCCTGAGACACCAGTCTAAAGTCTATATGAATATTAATTTCAGTACAGCAACTCGAGGAAAGCTCCATGCACCACATATTGTCCCAAGATGAGAGCTGATTCCCTGTCTTTGGCTGAAGAGGTGAGCCAACTTTCCACAAGCAGCTCAAGAGAAGTTTTCCCTCCGCAGTAGGGATGTGAGAATGACCCTGTGTTTTCTGTCTCAAGTGGAATGGACCCCGAGAGGCCCTGACTCAAAAGAAGGCCTGATTCCCCTGCAGTGACTTAAATTCAGGAGCTTCTTTCATCTCACAAGATGAAGGCATGTCTGAATTCCCTGTGGAGACCCTTGGGAAAGCCGAAGGTGTCCACCTCATCTGGACAGGGGGCCTCACATCCCTTTGAACCCTCGAGAGGCACACGGAATTCAATGCTTCATAAGGTGACGATGCCTGACTCTTCTAGAAAATGGATAGGAATCCCAATATCACTGTGTTAATTAGAAAGTGAAACTCGGTCTCCTGCCTCACCTCCAGAAGCGTCCGTATTGTTCTGCCAAGCCTAGTTTAGACTCCTGAGGTGTCCATCTAAACAAGAGAGGAGTCCTGACGTCACTGAAAAAAGAAAAGTTGTTAATGGCTACCCCTGCCGTAACTTTAGAATGTACCCCAGGTTCCCGCCGCAACTAGAGAAAAACCATGAACCTTCCCACTCGATGAGAGATGAGGCCCAATTACCCTGCATTGCATGCAGAGCAATGCCCTGTTCCCGAACAAACAGATAAGGAGTCTTGATTTGCTTGACAGAACTGCAGAGAGTTCCCCAGAAATCCCTCACAAGTCTAGAAGGAAAATGATGTCACCGCAGGAATGTGAAATAGCTCAGTGTAGCCCAAATCAACTTGAAATGATAACCAATTCCCCTGCACTGCCTTCAGAACAAAGCCCTGTTCCCCATCATGCAAGACAGTTGGCTTGGCTTTCTTTGGGCAACATCAAAGTTTCCCTGAGACACCCATCTCAAGTCTTTAGGAACACGAATTTCAGAATAGGAACTCGAGGAAAGTTCCATGCACCCCATATCGTCTCGAGAAGAGAGCTGATTCCCAGGATTCTATTAAAGAGGTAGGCCTCCTTCCCACAATTACCGCAAGAGGATTCTTCCCTCTGCAATCGGTATGTGAGAGAAACCCAAATTTGCTGCCTCACGTCCAGTGGATACCGAGATTCCCTGACTGGAAAGAAAGTCGGATTTCCTTGCAGTGGCTGAAATGCAGGCTTGTCTTTCATCTCACAAGATAAAGGGATGTCTGAATCTTCTGTTCAGTCCCGCGAGAAAGCCCTAGGTCCAAACCTCATCTGGACAGGGGGCCTCACTTCCCTTGACACCTCGAGAGGCCCACGGAGTTCAATGATTCAAAAGGTGCCGAGGCCTCACTCTTCTTGAAAATTCATTGGAATCCCAATATCTCTGTGGTAACTAGAAAGGGACGCTTGGTCTCCCAGCTCACCGCCAGAAGCGTCTGTATTATCCTGCCAAACCTAGTTTAGATTCCTGAGGTGTCCGTTCTAGCTAGACAGGAGTCCTGACTTCGCTGAACAAAGTGGAGTTTCGAATGGCCATCCCCACTGTAACTCGGGAATCTACCCCAGGTTCCTGCCGCAACTCGAGAAAAAAATGAGACAACCCCCTCGGCGGGAGATGAGGCCCTAATCCTCTGCATTGGGGGCAGAGCAATTCTGTGTTCTCAATCAAACACAGAAGGAGCCTCAATGTGCTTGATGGAACACCAGAGGGTCCCCAAGACCACTGTCACAAGACAACAGGAACACTGCTGTCACCTCAGGAATGCAAAATAGCTCGCTGTACCCAAAGTCTACTCGAGATGAAACCCATTCCCCTTCATTGGCTTCATAGCTATCGCGTGTTCCACATCATACAGAACAAGTGGCTTGGCTTCCTTTAGGAAACTACAGAGATTCCCTGAGACACCAGTCTCAAGTCTATATGAATATAAATTTCAGTACACCAACTCGAGGAAAGCTCCATGCACCTCATATCATCCCACGATGAGAGCTGATTCCCTGTTTTTGACTGAAGAGGTGAGATAACTTTCCACAAGCACCTCAAGCGGACTTTTCCCTCAGAAATAGGGATTTGAGAGGGACCCTGTGTTTTCTGTTTCAAGTATAATGGACCCCGAGAGGACCTGACTCAAATGAAGGCCCGATTTCCCTGCAGTGGCTTAATTTCAGGCTCGTCTTTCATCTCACAAAATGAAGGCATGTCTGAATCCCCTGTGGAGACCCTAGAGAGAGCCGTAGGTGCCTGCCTCATCTGGACAGGGGGCCTCACATCCCTTTGACCCCTAGGGAGGCACACGGAATTAAATGCTTCATAAGGTGATGATGCCTGACTCTTCTTGAAAATGGATAGGAGTCCCAACATCACTGTGCCTAATAGAAAGTGAAACACGGTCTCCTGCCTCACCTCCAGAAGCGTCCGTATTGTTCTGCCAAGCCTAGTTTAGACTCCTGTGGTGTCCATCTTAACTAGAGAAGAGTCCTGACATCGCTGAAAAAACAAAACTTGTTAATGGCTACCCCTGCCGTAACTCGAGAATGTGCCCCAGGTTCCCGCTGTAACTCGAGAAAAACCATGAAACTTCCCCCTCGCTGAGAGTTGAGGCCCGATTCCTCTGCATAGCGTGCAGAGCAATGCCTTGTTCCCAATGAATCAGGAAAGGAGCCTTGATTTGCTTGACGGAACTAGAGAGAGTCCACCAGAAATCCCTCACAATCTAGAAGGACACTGATGTAACCGCAGGAATGTGAAATAGCGCGGTGTAGCACAAGTCAAGTTGAAATAACGACCAATTCCCCTGCATTGGCTTCAGAGCAATGCTCTATTCCCCATCATATAGGACAATTGGCTTGGCTTCATTTGGGCAACTCCAGAGATTCCCTGAGACACCCATCTCAAGTCTATAGGAACACCAATTTCAGAAAGGAATTCGAGGAAAGCCCCATGTACCCCATATCATCTTGAGAAGAGAGCTGATTGCCAGGATTCTATTAAAGAGGTAGGTCACCTTCCCACAAGCACCTCAAGAGGAGCCTACCCTCAGGAATCGGTATGTGGGAGGGATCCTGAATTTGCTGCCTCTCGTGCAGTGGATACCTAGATTCCCTGACTAGAAAGAAAGTTGCATTTCCTTGCAGTGGCTTGAATGCAGGCTTGTCTTTCATTTCACAAGTTAAAGGAATGTCTGAATCTTCTGTGCAGTCCCTAGAGAAAGCCCTAGTTCCCAGCCTCATCTCGACAGGGGGCCTCACATCCCTTGACACCTCGAGAGGCGCACAGAGTTCAATGCTTCAAAATGTGCAGAGGCCTGACTCTTTTTGAAAATTGATAGGAATCCAAATATCTCTGTGGAAACTAGAAAGGGTTGCTTGGTCTCTCACCTTACCTACAGAAGCATCTGTATTATCCTGGAAAACCTAGTTTAGATTGCTGAGATGTCCGTCCTAACTAGACAGGAGTCCTGACTTCGCTGAACAAAGTGGAGTTCTGAAAGGCCATTCCCACTGTAACTCGAGGATATAACCCAGGTTCCAGTCGCAACTCGAGAAATCCCTTGAGACATCCTCCTCGGAGGGAGATGAGGCCCGATTCCCCTGCATTGCGTGGAGAGAAATGCCTTGTTCCCAATCAAACAGGTAAGGAGCCTTGGTTTGCTTGACGGAACTACAGAGAGTCCCCCAGAAATCCCTCACAAGTCTAGAAGGACACTGATGTCACCACAGGAATGTGAAAAAGCTCAGTGTAAACCAAATCAACTTGAAATGAGGACAAATTACCGGGCATTGGCTTCAGAGCAATGCCCCGTTCCTGATCATACAGGACAATTGGCTTGGCTACCTTTGGGCACCTCCAGAGATTCCCTGAGACACCCGTCTCAAGTCTATAGGAACACTAATTTCAGCACAGGACGCGAGGAAAGCTCCACGAACCCCCTATCATCTCAAGAAGAGAGCTGATTCCCAGGATTCTATTAAAGAGGTAGGCCACCTTCCCAGAAGCACCTCAAGAGGAGCCTTCCCTCGGCAATCGCTATGTTAGAGGGGCCCTGAATTTGCTGCCTCACGTGCAGTGGATATCGAGATTCCCTGACTCGAAAGAAAGTCAGATTTCCTTGCAGTGGCTTGAATGCAAGCTCGTCTTTCATCTCAAAAGATAAAGGGATGTCTGAATCTTCTGTGCAGTCCCTAGAGAAAGCCCTAGGTCCCAACCTCATCTGGACAGAGGGCCTCACATTCCTTGACATCTCAAGAGGCCCTCGGAGTTCAATGCTTCAAAAGGTGCCGAGGCCTGACTCTTCTTGAAAATTGATAGGAATCCCAATATCTCTGTGGAAGCTAGAAAGGGACGCTTGGTCTCCCACGTCACCTCCAGAAGTGTCTGTGTTATCCTGCCAAACCTAGTTTAGATTCCTGAGGTGCCCTTCCTAACTCAACAGGAGTCCTGACTTTGCTGAACAAAGTGGAGTTTCGAATGGTCATCCCTGCTCTAACTCGAGAATACACCCCAGGTTCCTGCCGCAACTCGAGAAAAAAATGAGACAACCCCCTCGGCGGGAGATGAGGCCAGAATCCCCTGCATTGGGGGCAGAGCAATTGCGTGTTCTCAATCAAACACAGAAGGAGCCTCAATGTGCTTGATGGAACACCAGACAGTCCCCAAGACCACTGTCACAAGACAACAGGAATACTGCTGTCACCTCAGGAATGCAAAATAGCTCGCTGTACCCAAAGTCTACTCTAGATGAAGCCCATTCCCCTTCATTGGCTTCATAGCTATCCCGTGTTCCACATCATACAGAACAAGTGGCTTGACTTCTTTTAGGAAACTACAGAGATTCCCTGAGACACCAGTCTCAAGTCTATATGAATATTAATTTCAGTACACCAACTCGTGGAAAGCTCCATGCACCTCATATCATCCCACAATGAGAGCTGATTCCCTGTCTTTGACTGAAGAGGTGTGCCAGCTTTCCACAAGACCCTCAAGAGGAGTTTTCCCTCAGCAGTAGGGATGTGAGAGGGACCCTGTGTTTTCTGTCTCAAGTGGAATGGACCCTGAGAGGCCCTGACTCAAAAGAAGGCACGATTTCCCTGCAGTGGCTTAAATTCAGGCTCGTCTTTCATCTTACAAGATAAAAGCATGTCTGAGTTCCCTGTGGAGACCCTAGAGAAAGCCATAGGTGTCCACCTCTTCTGGATAGGGGGGCACACATCTCTTTGATCCCTCGAGAGGCACACGGAATTCAATGCTTCATAAGGTGACGAGCCTGATTCTTCTTTAAAATGGATAGTAATCCCAATATCACTGTGCCAACTAGAAAATGAACCTCAATCTCCTGCCTTTCCTACAGAAGTATCCGTATTGTTCTGCCAAGCCTACTTTAGATTCCTGAGGTGTCCATCTTAACTAGAGAGGAGTTCTGTCATCGCTGAAAAATCAAAAGTTGTTAATGTCTACCCCTGCCGTAACTCGAGAATGTACCCCAGGTTCCTGCCGCAAGCCGAGAAAAACCATGAAATTTCCCCCTCACTGAGAAATGAGGCCCGATTCCACTGCATTGCGTGCAGAGCAATGCCTTGTTCTTAATCAAACAGGGAAGGAGACTTGATTTGCTTGACGGAACTACAGAGAGTCCCCCAGAAATACCTCACAAGTCTAGAAGGACACTAATGTCACCGCAGCAATGTGAAATGGCTCGGTGTAGCCCAAATCAACTTGAAATGAGGACCAATTCCCCTGCATTGGCTTCAGAGCAATACCCCGTTTCCCATCATACAGGACAATTGGCTTGGCTTCCTTTGGGCATCTCCAGAGATTCCCTGAGACACCCGTCTCAAGTCTATAGGAACACCAATTTCAGAACAGGAACTCGAGGAAAGCTCCATGCACCCCAGATCGTCTCGAGAAGAGAGCTGATTCCCAGGATTCTATTAAAGAGGTAGGCATCCTTCCCACAAGCACCTCAGGAGGAGCCTTCCCTCAGAAATCAGTATGTGAGAGGGACACTGAATTTGCTGCCTCATGTGCAGTGGATACCGAAATTCCCTGACTCGAAAGAAAGTCGGATTTCCTTGCAGTGTCTTGAATGCAGGCTCGTCTTTCATCTCACAAGATAAAGGGATGTCTAAATCTTCTGTGCAGTCCCTAGAGAAAGCCCTACATCCCAGCCTCATTTGGACAGGGGGCCTCACATCCCTTGACACCTCGAGAGGCCCACGGAGTTCAGTGCTTCAAAAGGTGCCGAAGCCTGACACTTCTCGAAAATTGATAGGAATCCCTATATCTCTGTGGAAACTAGAAAGGGATGCTTGGTCTCCCACCTCGCCTCCAGAAGTGTCTGTATTATCCTGCAAATCCTAGTTTAGATTCCTGAGGTGTCCATGCTAACTAGACAGGAGTCCTGACTTCGCTGAATAAAGTGGAGTTTCGAATGGCCATCCCCGCTATAACTCAAGAATATACTCCAGGTTCCTGCCGCAACTTGAGAAATCTCATGAGACATCCCCCTCGCCAGGGGATGAGGCTCGATTCTCCTGCATTGCATGTAGAGCAATCCCGTATTCCCAATCAAACACGTAAGGAGCCTCGATTTTCTTGATGGAACCCCAGAGAGTCCCCAAGAACACTGTTACAAGACGAGATTAACACTGATGTCAACTCAGGAAGGCAAAATAGCTTAGTGTACCCCAAATCAACTAGACATGAAGCCCATTTACCCTTAATTGGCTCCATAGCCATTCGGTGTTCCACAGCACACATTACAAGTGGCTTGACTTCCTTTAAGAACCTAGAGAGTTTCCCTGAGACACCCGTCTCAAGTCTAAGTGAATATTAATTTCAGTACAGCAACTCAAGGAAAGCTCCATGCACCCCATATCGTGTCAAGATGAGAGCTGATTCCCTATCTTTGACTGAAGAGGTGAGCCAACTTTCCACAAGCACCTCAAGTGGAGTTTTCCCTCAGCAATATGTATGTGAGGGGGACCCTGTGTTTTCTGTCTCAAGTGCAATGGACCACGAGAGGCCCTGACTCAAAATAAGGCCGGATTTCCCTGCAGTGGCTTAAATTCAGGCTCGTCTTTCATCTCGCAAGGCGAAGGGATGTCTGAATCCCCTGTGGAGTCCCTAGCGATAGCCGTAGGTCTCCGCCTCATCTGGATAAGGGGAATCACATCCCTTTGACACCATGAGAGGCACATGGAATGCAATGCTTCAAAAGGTGACGAGGCCTGACTCTTTTTGAAAATAGATAGGAATCCCAATATCACTGTTCCAACTAGAAAGTGAACCTCGGTCTCCTGCCTCACCTCCAGAAGCGTCCGGATTGTCCCGCCAAGCGTAGCTTAGATTCCTGAGGTGTCCATCGTAACAAGACAGGAGTCCTGACGTCACTGAACAAACAAAAGTTTTTAAGGGCTACCCCAGCCGTAACTCGAGAACATACCTCAGGTTCTCCCCACAACTTGAGAAAAACCATGAATCTTCCCCCTCGCTGAGAGATGAGGTCTAATTCCCATTCATTGCGTGCAGAGCAATTCCTTCTTCCCAATCAAACAGGGAAGGAGCCTTGATTGGCTTGACGGAACTACAGAGAGTCCCCCTGAAATCCTTCACAAGTCTAGAAGAACACTGATGTCACGCAGGAATGTGACATAGTTGGCGGTAGCCCAAATCAACTCGAGATTAAGCCCGATTCCCCTGCATTGGCTCCAGAGCAATTCCCTGTTCCCCATCATACACAACAAGTGGCTTGACATCCTTTAGGCAACTTCGAGATTCCCTGAGACACACGTCTCAATTCTTTAGGAACACCAATTTCAGCACAGGAACACGAGGAAAGCTCCATTCACTCCATATCATCTCGAGAAGACAGCTGATTCCCAGGATTCTATTGAACAGGTAGGCCAACTTTCCACAGGCACTTCAAGAGGAGCCTTCCCTCAGCAATCGGTATGTGAGAGGGACCCTGAGTTTGCTGCCTTAAGTGGAGTGGATACCGAGATTCCCTGACTAGAAATAAGGTCGGATTTCCCTGAAGTGGCTTGAATGCAGGGTCGTCTTTCATCTCACACGATGAAGGGAGGTCTGAATCCTCTGTGGAGACCCTAGAGAAAACCCTAGTTCCCCACCTCATCTGGACAGGGGGCCTCACATCACTTGACACCTCGAGAGGCTCGTGGAGTTCAACGCTTCAAAAGGTGACGAGGCCTTACTCTTCTTGAAAATTGATAGGAATCCCAATATCTCTGTGGAAACTAGAAAGGGACGCTTGGTCTCCCACCTCACATCCAGAAGCGTCTGTATTATCCTGCCAAGCATAGTTTAGTTTCCTGAGGTGTCCATCGTAACTAGACAGGTGTCCTGACTTCGCTGAACAAAGTGGAGTTTTGAACCGCCATCCCCGCTGTAACTCGAGATTATACCCCAGGTTCCTGCCGCAACTCGAGAAATCCCATGAGACATCCCACTCCCCGGGAGATGAGGCTTGATTCCCCTCCATTGTGTGCAGAGCAATCCCGTATTCCCAATCAAACATGTAAGGAGCCTTGATTTTCTTGATGGAACACCAGAGAGTTCCCAAGAACACTGTCACAAGACGAGATGAATGCTGATGTCACCTCAGGAATGCAAAATTGCTCGGTGTACCCCAAATCAACTCGAGATGAAGCCCATTTTGCCTTCATTGGCTTCATAGCTATCCCGTGTTCCACAGCATACAGTACAAGGGCTTGACTTCCTTGAGGAAACTACAGAGATTCCCTGAGACACCCTTCTCAAGTCTACATGAATATCAATTTCAATACAGCAACTCGAGGAAAGCACCATGCACCCCATATCGTCTCACGATGAGAGCTGATTCCCTGTTTTCAACTGAAGAGGTGAACCAGCATTCCGCAATCACCGCAAGTGGAGTTTTTCCTCAACAATATGTGTGTGAGAGGGACCCTGTGTTTTCTGTCTCAAGTGGAATGGACCGCAAGACGCCCTGACTCAAAAGATTGCCGGATTTCCCTGCAGTGGCTTAAATTCGGGCTCATCTTTCATCTAACAAGATGAAGGGATGTCTGAATCCCCTGTGGAGACCCTAGAGAAAGCCGTAGGTCTCCACCTCATCTGGAGAGGGGAAATCACATCCCTTTGACACCTTGAGAGGCACACGGAATTCAATGCTTCAAAAGGTGATGATGCCTGACTCTTTTTGAAAATGGATAGGAATCCCAATATCACTCTTCCAACTAGAAAGTTAACCTCAGTCTCCTGATTCACCTCCAGAAGTGTCCATGTTGTCCTGCCAAGAGTAGTTTAGGTTCCTGTGGTGTCCATTGTAACTAGACAGGAGTCTTGACGTCACTGAGCAAACAAATGTTTTTAATGGCTACCCCCTCCATAACTCGAGATCATACCCCAGGTTCCTGCCGAAACACGGGCAAAACCATGAGACTTCCCGCTCACTGATAGATGAGGCCTGATTCCCCTGCTTTGCGTGCAGAGCAATTCCTTGTTCCCAATCAAACAGGGAAGGAGCCTTCATTTGCTTGACGTAACTACAGAGAGTCCCCCAGAAATCCCTCACAAGTCTAGAAGAACACTGATGTCAGCGCAGGAATGTGTCATAGCTCGGGGTAGCCCAAATCAACTCGAGATTAAGTGCAATTCCCCTGCATTGCCTTCATAGCAATTCCCTGTTCCCCATCATACACAACAAGTGGCTTAACTTCCTTTAGGACACTAAAGTGATTCCCTGAGAAACACGTCTCAAGTCTATAGGAACACCAATTTCAGAACAGGAACTCGAGGAAAGCTCCATGCACCCCATATCGTGTCTAGAAGAGAGCTGATTCCCAGGATTCTATTGAACAGGTAGGCCAAATTTCCACAAGCACCTCAAGAGGAGCCTTCAGTCAGCAATAGGTATGTGAGAGGAACCCTGAGTTTGCTGCCTCAAATGGAGTGGATACTGAGATTCCCTGACTAAAAATAAGGTCGGATTTCCCTGAAGCGGCTTGAATGAAGGCTCGTCTTTCATCTCACAAGATAACGGGATGTCTGAATCCTCTGTGGAGACCCTAGAGAAAACCCTAGTTACCCGCCTCATCTAGACAGGGGGCCTCACATCATTTGAAACCTCGAGAGGCTCGTGGAGTTCAATGGTTCAAAAGGTGATGAGGCCTGACTCTTCTTGAAAATGGATTAGAATCCCAGTATCTCTGTGGAAGCTAGAAAGTGACGCTTGGTCTCCCACCTCACCTCCAGAAGCGTCTGTATTATCCTCCCAAACCTAGTTTAGATTCCTGAGGTGTCTGTCGTAACTAGACAGGAGACCTGACGTCGCTGAACTAAGTGGAGTTTCGAATGGCCATCCCCGCTGTAACTCAAGAATATACCCCAGGTTCCTGAAACAACTCGAGAAATCCCATGAGACATCCCCCTCACCAGGAGATGAGGATCGATTCCCCTGCATTGCATGCAGAGCAACAACGTATTCCCAGTCAAACAGGTAAGGAGACTCAATTTTCTTGATGGAACACCAGAGAGTCCCCAAGAACACTGTCACAAGATGAGATGAACACTGATGTCACCTCAGGAATGCAAAATAGTTCGGGGTACCCCTAATCAACTCGAGATGAACCCCATTTCCCCTTAATTGGCTCTTTAGCTATCCCGTGTTCCACAGCATACATTACAAGTGGCTTGACTTCCTTTAGGAAACTACAGAGATTCCCTATGACAACCGTCTTAAGGCTATATGAATATTAATTTCAGTACAGCAACTCAAGGAAAGCTCCATGCACCCCATATCATCTCAAGATGAGAGCTGATTCCCTGTCTTTGAGTGAAGAGGTAAGCCAACTTTCCACAAGCACCTCAAGTGAAGTTTTCCCTCCACAATAGGTATGTGAGAGGGACCCTGTGTTTTCTGTCTCAAGTGCAATGGACCACGAGAGGCCCTGACTCAAAAGATTGCCGGATTTCTCTGCAATGGCTGAAATTCAGGCTCGTCTTTCATCTGACAAGGTGAAGGGATGCTGAATTCCCTGTGGACACCCCAGAGAAAGCCGTAGGTCTCTGCCTCATCTGGACAGGGGAAATCACATCCCTTTGACACCTCGAGAGGCACACGGAATTCAATGCTTCAAAAGGTGATGATGCCTGACTCTTTTTGAAAATGAATAGGAATCCCAATATCACTCTTCCAACTAGAAAGTTAAACTCAGTCTCCTGCCTCACCTCCAGAAGCGTCCGTGTTGTCCTGCCAAGCGTAGTTTAGGTTCCTGAGGTGTCCATCATAACTAGACAGGAGTCCTGACGTCACTGAGCAAACAAATGTTTTTAATGGCTACCCCCTCCATAACTCGAGAACATATCCCAGGTTCCTGCCGAAACTCGGGCAAAACCATGAGACTTCCCACTCGCTGATAGATGAGGCCCGATACCCCTGCATTGCGTGCACAGGAATTCCTTGTTCCCAATCAAACAGGGAAGGAGCCTTCATTTGCTTGACGGAACTACAGAGAGTCCCCCAGAAATCCCTCACAAGTCTAGAAGAACACTGATATCACCGCAGGAAAGTGACATAGCTCGGGGTAGCCCAAATCAACTTGAGATTAAGCCCAATTCCCCTGCATTGGCTCCAGAGCAATTCCCTGTTCCCCATCATACATGACAAGTGGCTTGACTTCCTTTAGGACCCTACCGTGATTCCCTGAGAAACACGTCTCAAGTCTATAGGAAAACCAATTTCAGCACAGGAACTCGAGGAAAGCTCCATGCACCCCATATCGTCTCGAGAAGACAGCTGATTCCCAGAATTCTATTGAACAGGTAGGCCAACGTTCCACAAGCACCTCAAGAGGAGCCTTCCCTCTGCAATAGGTTTGTGAGAGGGACCCTGATTTTGCTGCCTCAAGTGGAGTGGATACCGAGATTCCCAAATCAACTCGAGATTAAGCCCATTTCCACTGCATTGGCTCCAGAACAGTTGCCTGTTCCGCATCATACACGACAACTGGCTTGACTGCCTTTTGGCAAATACCGAGATTCCCTGAGACACCCGTCTCAAGTCTATATGAATATTAATTTCAGTACAGCAATTCGAGGAAAGCTCCATGCACCACATATCGTCTCAAGATGAGAGCTGATTCCCTGTCTTTGACTGAAGAGGTCAGCCAATTTTCCACAACCACCTCAAGTGGAGTTTTCCCTCAGCAATAGGTATGTGAGAGGGACCCTGTATTTTCTGTCTCAAGTGGAATGGTCTGCGAGAGACCCTGACTCAAAGGAAGGCTGGATTTCCCTTCAGTGGCTGAAATTCAGGCTCGTCTTACTTCTCAGAAGATGAAGGGATGACTGAATCCCCTGTGGATACCCTAGGGAAAGACGAAGTTCTCCGCCTCATCTGGACAAGGGGAATCACATCCATTTGACACCTCGAGAGGCACACGGAATTCAATGCTTCAAAAGGTGATGATGCCTGACTCTTTTTGAAAATGGATAGGAATCCCAATATCACTGTTCCAACTAGAAACTGAACCTCAGTCTCCAGCCTCACCTCCAGAAGGGTCCGTATTGTACTGCCAAGCGTAGTTTAGATTCCTTAGTTGTCCGTTGTAACTAGACAGGAGTCCTGAGGTCTCTGAACAGACAAAAGTTTTTAATGGATACCCCCGCTGTGCCTCGAGAACATACCCCGCACCTCGGGTTACCACCGCACCACGGGAAAAAATATGAGACTTACCGTTGGCAGAGAGATGAGGCCCGATTCCCCTGAATTGTGTGCAGAGCAATTCCTTGTTCTGAATCTAACAGGTAAGGAGCCTTGATTTGCTTAATGGAACTAGACAGAGTCTCCCAGAAATCCCTCACAAGTCTACAAGAACACTGATGTCACC
>SNSB01004019.1:267775-286077 GCA_012922965.1 Capreolus pygargus | reverse complement strand
AGCTGATTCCCAGGATTGTATTGAACAGGTAGGCCAACGTTCCACAAGCACCTCAAGAGGAGCCTTATCTCTGCAATAGGTTTGTGAGAGGGACCCTGAGTTTGCTGCCTCAAGTGGAGTGGATACGAGATTCCCTGACTAGAAATAAGGTCGGTTTTCCCTGAAGTGTCTTGAATGCAGGCTCCTCTTTCATCTCACAAGATGAAGGCATGTCTGAATTCTCTGTGGAGACCCTAGAGAAAACGCTAGTTCCCCGGCTTATCTGGACAGGGGGCCTCACATCCCTTGACACCTCGAGAACCTCATGGGGTTCAATGTTTCAAAAGGTGACGAGGCCTGACACTTCTTGAAAAGTGATAGGAATCCCAGTATCTCTGTGGAAACTAGAAAGGGACGCCTGGTCTCCCACCTCACCTCCAGAAGCGTCTGTATTATCCTGCCAAGCCTAGTTTAGATTCCTGAGGTGTCCGTCGTAACTAGACAGGAGTCCTGACTTCGCTGAACAAAGCCGAGTTTCGAATGGCCTACCACGCTGTAACTAGAGAATATACCCCAGGTTCCTATTCCAACTCGAGACATCCCATGAGACATCCCCCACGCCATGAGATGAGGCTCGATTCCCCTGCATTGCGTGCAGAGCAATCCGGTATTCCCATTCAAAAACTTAAGGAGCCTCGGTTTTCTTGATGGAGCACCAGAGAGTCCCGAAGAACAGTGTCACAAGACCAGATGAACACTGAAGTCACCTCAGGAATGCAAAATAGCTCAGTGTACCCCAAATCAACTCGAGATGAATCCCATTTCCCCTTCATTGGCTCCATAGCTATCACATGTTGCACAGCATACAGTACAAGTGGCTTGACTTCCTTTCGGAAACTACAGAGATTCACTGAGACACCTGTCTCAAGTCTATTTGAGTATTAATTTCAGTACAGCAAATCGAGGAAAGCTCCATGCCCCCCGTATCGTCTAAAGATGAGAGCTGATTCCCTGCCTTTGACTGAAGAGGTGAGCCCACTTTCCACAAAAACCTCAAGTGGAGTTTTCCCTCAGCAATACGTTTGTGAGAGGGACCCTCTGTTTTCTATCTCAAGTGAAATGGACCGCCACAGGCCCTGACTCAAAAGAAGGCCGGATTTCCCTGCAGTGGCTTAAATTCAGGCTCGTCTTTCAACTCACATGATGACGGGATGTATGAATCCCCTGTGGAGACCCTAGAGAAAGCTATAGGTCTCCGCCTCATCTGGACATAGGGAATCACATCCCTTTGACCCCTCGAGAGGCACACGGAATTCAGTGCTTCAAAACGTGACGATGCCTGACTCTTTTTGAAAATGAATATGAATCCCAATATCACTGTTCCAACTAGAAAGTTAGCCTCGGTCTCCAACATCACCTCCAGAAGCATTCATATTGTCCTGCCAAGCTTAGTTTTGATTTCTGAGGTGTCCATCATAACTAGACAGGAGTCCTGACGTCACTGAAGAAACAAAAGTTTCTAATGCTGTCCCCACCGCAACACGAGAAAAACCATGAGACTTCCCGCTCGCTGAGAGATCAGGCCCGATTCTCCTGAATTTTGTGCAGAGCAATTCCTTGTTGCCAATCTAACAGGTAAGGAGCCTTGATTTGCTTGACGGAACTGCAGAGAGTCCCCCAGAAATCCCTCACAAGTCAAGAAGAACACTGATATCACCGCAGCAATGTGAAATACCTCGTGGTAGCCCAAATCAACTCGAGATTAAGCCTGATTCCCCTGCATTTTCTCCAGAGCAATTCCCTGTTCCCCATCATACACGACAAGTGTCATGACTTCCTTTAGGCAACTACCGAGATTCCCTGAGACACAGGTCTCAAGTGTATAGGAAAACAACTTCAGCACAGTTCCTCGAGGAAAGTTCCATGCACCCCATATCATCTCGAGAAGAGAGCTGATTCCCAGTATTCTATTGAACTGGTAGGCCAACTTTCCACAAGCACCTCAAGAGTAGCCTTCCATCAGCAATAGGTATGTGAGAGGGACACTGAGTTTGCTGCCTCAAATGGAGTGGATACCCAGAATCCGTGACTGGAAATATGGTCGGATTTCCCTGAAGTGGCTTGAATGCAGGCTCGTCTTTCATCTCACAAGATGAAGGGACGTCTGAATCCTCTGTGGAGACCATAGAGAAAACCCTAGTTCCCAGCCTCATCGGGACAGGAGGCCTCACATCTATTGACACCTCGAGAGGCTCAAGGAGTTCAATGCTTCAAAAGGTCACGAGGCCTGACTCTTCTTGAGAATTGATAGGAATCCCAATATCTCTGTGGAAACTAGAAAGGGACGCTTCATATCCCACCTCACCTCCAGAAGCGTCTGCATTATCTTGCCAAGCCTAGTTTAGATTCCTGAGGTGTCCGTCATAACTAGGCAGTCATCCTGACTTTGCTGAACAAAGTGGAGTTTCGAATGGCCATCCCCGTTGTGACTCGAGAATATACCCTAGGTTCCTTCCACAACTCGGGAATTCCCATGAGACAATCCCATCGGCGGGAGATGAGGCTCGATTCCCCTGCATTGCGTGCAGAGCAATCCCATATTCCCAATCAAATATATAAGGAGCCTCGATTTTCTTGATGGAACACCAGAGAGTCCCCAAGAACACTGTCACATGAAGAGATCAACACTGATATCACCTCAGGAAGGCAAAACAGCTCGGTGTACCACAAATGAATTCGAGATGAAGCCCATTTCTCCTTCATTGGCTCCACAGCTATCCCGTGTTCCACAGCATACAGTACAAGTGGCTTGACTTCAGTTAGGAAACTACAGAGGTTCCCTGAGACACCCATCTATATGAATATTTATTTCAGTACAGCACCTCGAGGAGAGCTCCATGCACCACATATCGTCTCAACATGAGAGCTGATTCCCTGTCTTTGATGCAGAGGTGAGCCAAATTTCCACAAGCAACTCAAGTGGAGTTTTCCCTCAGCAATAGCTATGTGAGAGGGACCCTGGGTTTTCTGTCTCAAGTGGAATGGACCGCAAGAGGCCCTGACTCAAAAGAAGGCCAGATTTCCCTGCAGTGGCTTAAATTCAGGCTCGTCTCTCATCTCACAAGATAAAGGGATGTCTGTATCCCCTGTGGAGACCATAGAGAAAGCCATAGGTCTCCGCCTCATGTGGACACCGGGAATCACATCCCTTTGACATCTCGAGAGGCACACGGAATTCAATGCTTCAAAAGTTGACGATGCCTGACTCTTTTTGAAAATGGAGAGGAATCCCAATATCAGTGTTCCAACTATAAAGTGAACCTCAGTCTCCTGCCTCGCCTCCAGAAGCGTCCGTATTGTCCTGCCAAGTGTAGTTTAGATTCCTGAGGTGTCCATCGGAACTAGAAAGGAGTCCTGATGTCACTAAGCAAACAAAATTACTAATGGCCACCCTCTCCGTAATTCGAGAACATACCCCATTATCCAGCCGCAACTCGAGAAAAACCATGAGACTTCCCGCTTGCTGGGAGATGAGGCCCGATAACCCTGCATTGAGTGCAGATCAATTCCTTGCTCCCAATCAAACAGGTAAGGAGCGTTGATTTGCTTGACAGAACTACAGAGAGTCCCCAGAAATGCCTCATAAGTCTAGAAGAACACTGATGTCACTGCAGGAATGTGACATAGCTCAGGGTAGAACAAATCAACTCGAGATTAAGCTGGATTCCATTGCATTGGCTCCAGAGCAATTCCCTGTTCCACATCATACATGACAAGTGGCTTGACTTCCTTTAGGCTACTACCGAGATTCCCTGAGACACACGTCTCAAGTCTATAGGAAAACCAATTTCAGCACAGGAACTCGAGGAAAGCTCCATGCAACCCATATGATCTCAAGAAGAGAGCTGATTCCCAGGATTCTATTGAACAGATAGGCCAACTTTCCACAAGCACCTCAAGAGGAGCCTTTCCTCAGAAATAGGTATGTGAGAGGGACCCTGAGTTTGCTGCCTCAAGTGGAGTGGATAGCGAGAATCCCTGACTAGAAATAAGGTTGGATTTCCTTGAAGTGGCTTGAATGAAGGCTCATCCTTCATCTCACAAGATGAAGGGATGTCTGAATCCTTTGTAGAGACCTTAGAGGAAACCGAAGTTCCCCGCCTAATCTGGACAGGGGGCCTCACATCCCTTCACACCTCGAGAGGCTCTTGGAGTTCAATGCTTCAAAAGGTGACGAGGCCTGACTCTTCTTGAAAATTGATAGGAATACCAATATCTCTGTGGAAACTCGAAATGGACGCTTGGTTTCCCACCTCACCTCCAGACACGTCTGCATTATCCTGCCAAGCCCAGTTTAGATTCTTGAGGTGTTCGTCATAACTAGACAGGAGTCCTGACTTCGCTGAACAAAGTGGAGTTTCGAATGGCAATCACCGCTGTAACTCCAGAATGTACCCCAGGTTCCTGCCGCAACTCATGAAATCCCATGAGACATCCCCATTGCCGGGAGATGAGGCTCGATTCCCCTGCATTGCGTGCAGAGTGATCCCCTATTCCCAATCAAACACGTAAGGAGCCTCAATGTGTTTGACGGAACACCAGAGCGTCCCCAAGACCACTGTCACAAGACGAAAGGAACACTGCTGTCAACGCAGGAATGCAAAATAGCTCGGTGTACCCCAAGTCAACTCGAGATGAAGCCGATTTCCCCTTCATTGGCTCCATAGCTATCCCGTGTTCCACATCATACAGAACAAGTGGCTTGACTTCCTTTAGGAAACTACAGAGATTAACTGAGACATCCCTCTCAAGTCTGTATGAATATTAATTTCAGTAAAGCAGCTCGAGGAAAGCTCCATGCACCCAATATTGTCTAAAGATGAGAGCTGATTCCCTGTCTTTGACTAAAGAGGTGAGCCAACTTTCCACAAGCACCTCAAGTGGAGTTTTCCCTTAGCAATATGTATGTGAGAGGGACCCTGTGTTTTTTTCTAAAGTGGAATGGACCGCGAGAGGCCCTGACTCAAAAGAATGCCGGATTTCCCTGCAGTTACTTAAATTCAGGCTCTTCTTTCATCTCAAAAGATGAAGGGATGTCTGAATCCCCTGTAGAGACCCTAGAGAAAGCCGTAGGTCTCCGCCTCATCTGGACAGGGGGAATCACATCTCTTTGACACCTCGAGAGGCACACGGAATTCAATGCTTCAAAAGGTGACAATGCCTGACTCTTTTTGAAAATGAATAGGAATCCCAATATCACTGTTCCAACTAGAAAGTGAACCCCGGTCCCCTGCCTCACCTGCAGAAGGGTCCGTATTGTCCTGCAAAGCGTAGTTTAGATTCTTGAGGTGTCCATCGTAACTAGACAGGAGTCCTGATGTCGCTGAACAAACAAAAGTTTTTAATGGCTACCCCTGCCGTAACTCGAAAAGATACCCCAGGTTCCCGCCGCAACTTGAGAAAAACCATGAGACTTCCCGCTCACTGAGAGATCAGGCCCGATTCCCCTGCATTGCATGCAGAGCAATTCCTTGTTGTCAATCTAACAGGTAAGGAGCCTTGATTTGCTTGACGGAACTACAGAGAGTCCTCCAGAAATCCCTCACAAGTCTAGAAGAACACTGATATCACCGCAGGAATGTAAAATAGCTCGGGGTAGCCCAAAACAACTCAAGATTAAGCCCGATTCCCCTGCATTATCTCCAGAGCAATTCCCTTATCCCCATCATACATGACAAGTGTCATGACTTCCTTTAGGCAACTACTGAGATTCCTTGAGACACACGTCTCAAGTCTATAGGAACAACAATTTCAGCACAGGACCTCGAGGAAAGCTCCATGCACCCCATATCGTCTCGAGAAGAGAGCTGATTCCCAGGACTCTGTTGAACAGATAGGCCAACTTTCAACAAGCACCTCAAGAGGAGCCTTCAGTCAGCAATAGGTATGTGAGAGGGACCCTCAGTTTGCTGCCTCAAGTGGAGTGGATACCGAGAAACCCTGACCAGAAATATGGTCGGATTTCCCTGAAGTGGCTTGAATGCAGGCTCGTATTTCATCTCACAAGATGAAGGGACGTCTGAATCCTCTGTGGAGACCATAGAGAAAACCCTAGTTCCCCGCGTCATCTGGACAGGGGGCCTCACATCCCTTGACATCTTGAGAGGCTCGTGGAATTCAATGCTTCAAAAGGTGACGAGGCCTGACTCTATTTGAAAATTGATAGGAATCCCAATATCTCCGTGGTAACTAGAAAGGGACGCTTGGTGTCCCACCTCACCTCCAGAAGTGTCTGTATTATCTTGCCAAGCCTAGTTTAGATTCCTGAGGTGTCCATCGTAACTAGGCAGTCGTCCTGACTTCACTGAACAAAGTGGAGTTTCGAATGGCCATCCCTGTTGTAACTCGATAATATACCCCAGGTTCCTTCCACAACTCAGGAATTCCCATGAGACAATCCCCTCGGCAGGAGATGATTCTCAATTCCCCTGCATTGCGTGCAGAGCAATCATGTATTCCCAATCAAATATATAAGGAGCCTCGATTTTCTTGATGGAACACCAGAGAGTCCCCAAGAACACTGTCACATGAAGAGATCAACACTGATATCACCTCAGGAAGGCAAAACAGCTCGTTGTACCCCAAATCAATTCGAGATGAAGCCCATTTCTCCTTCACTGGCTCCATAGCTATCCCGTGTTGCACAGCATACAGTACAAGTGGCTTCACTTCCTTTAGGAAACTACAGAGTTTCCCTGAGATACCCATCTCAAGCCTATATGAATATTAATTTCAGTACAGCAACTCGAGGAAAGCTTCATGCACCCCATATCATCTCAAGATGAGAGCTCATTCCCTGTCTTTGATGCAGAGGTGAGCCAACTTTCCACAAGCAACTCAAGTGGAGTTTTCCCTCAGCAATAGCTATGTGAGAGGGACCCTGGGTTTTCTATCTCAAGTGGAAAGGACCGCGAGAGGCCCTGACTCAAAAGAAGGCCAGATTTCCCTGCAGTGGCTTAAATTCAGGCTCGTCTCTCATCTCACAAGATGAAGGGATGTCTGAATCCCCTGTGGAGACCCTAGAGAAAGCCATAGGTCTCCGCCTGATCTGGACAGTGGGAATCACATCCCTTTGACATCTCGAGAGGCACACGGAATTCAATGCTTCAAAAGGTGACGATGCCTGACTCTTTTTGGAAATGGATAGAAATCCCAATATCAGTGTTCCAACTATAAAGTGAACCTCAGTCTCCTGCCTTGCCTCCAGAAGCGTCCGTATTGTCTTGCCAAGTGTAGTTTAGAATCCTGAGGTGTCCATTGTAAATAGACAGGAGTCCTGACATCACTAAACAAATAAAATTACTAATGTTCACCCTCGCCGTAACTCGAGAACATACCCCAGGATCCCTCCGCAACTCAAGAAAAACCATGAGACTTCCCGCTCGCTGAGAGATGAGGCCCGATACCCCTGCACTGAGTGCAGAGCAATTCCTTGTTCCCAATCAAACAGGTCAGGAGCATTGATTTGCTTGACGGAACTACAGAGAGTCCCCCAGAAATCCCTCACAAGTCTAGAAGAACACTGATGTCACCGCACGAATGTGACATAGCACGGGGTAGAACAAATCAACTCGAGATTAAGCCCGATTCCCTTGCATTGGCTCCAGAGCAATTCCCTGTTCCCCATCATACACGACAAGTCACTTGACTTCCTTTAGGCAACTACCGAGATTCCCTGAGACACACGTCTCAAGTCTATAGGAACACAAATTTCAGCACAGGAACTTGAGGAAACCTCCATGCACCCTGTATCGTCTTGAGAAGACAGCTGATTCCCAGGATTCTCTTAAAGAGGTAGGCCACCTCCCCCAAGCACCTCAAGAGGAGCCTTCCCTCAGCAATCGGTATGTGAGAGGGACCCTGAATTTGCTGCCTAACGTGCAGTGGATAACGAGATTCAATGACTTGAAAGAAAGTCGGATTTCCTTGCAGTGGCTTGAATGCAGGCTCGTCTTTCCTCTCACAAAATAAAGGGATGTCTGAATCTTCTGTGCAGTCTTTAGGGAAAGCCCTAGGTCCAAGCCTCATCTGGACAGGGGCCCTCACATCCCTTGACACCTTGAGAGGGCCACGTAGTTAAATGCTTCAAAGGTGTTGAGGCCTGACTCTTCTAGAAAATTGATAGGAATCCCAATATCTCTGTGGAAACTAGAAAGTGACGCTTGGTCTCCCACCTCACCTCCAGAAGCATCTGTATTATCATGCCAAACCTCATTTAGATTCCTGAGGTGTCCATCCTAACTAGACAGGAATCCTGACTTCGCTCAACAAAGAGAAGTTTCAAATGGCCATCACCGCTGTAACTCGAGAATATATCTCAGGTTCCTGCCGAACACGAGAAACCCCATGAGATATCCCCGTCGGCTGTAAATGAGGCGCGAATCACCTGTATTGGGTGCAGAGCACTTCCGTGTTCCCAAACAAACAGGTAAGGAGCCTCAAAGTACTTGATGGAAGACCAGAGAGTCCCCAAGACCACTGTCACAAGACGAGAAGAACACTGTTGTCACCTCAGGAATGCAAAATAGCTTGGTGTACCCCAAGTCAACTCGAGATGTAGCCCATTTGTCCTTAAATGACTGCATAGCAATCCCGTGTTCCACATCATACAGAACAAGTGTCTTGACTTCCTTTAGGAAACTACAGAGATTCCCTGAGAAACCAGTCTCAAGTCTATATGAATATCAATTTCAGTACAGCAACTCGAGCAAAGCTCCATGCACCCCATATCGTCCCAAAATGAGAGCTGTTTCCCTGTCTTTGACTGAAGACGTGACCCAACTTTCCACAAGCACCTCAATAGGAGTTTTCCCTCGGCAATATGTATGTGAGAGGGACCCTGTGTTTTCTCTCTCAAGTGGAATGGACCCCGAGAGGACCTGATTCAAAAGAAGGCCCGATTTCCCTACAGTGGCTTAAATTCAGGCTGGTCTTACATCTCACAAGATGAAGGCATGTCTGAATCTGCTGTGGAGACCCTAGAGAAAGCCGTGGATGTCCGCTTCATATGGACAGGGGGCCTCAAATCCCTTTGAACCCTCGAGAGGCACACGGAATTCAATGCTTCATAAGGTGACGATGCCTGACTCTTTTTGAAAATGGATAAGAATCAAAATATCACTGTGCCAACTAGAAAGTGAACCTCAGTCTCCTGCCTCACCTCCTGAAGCGTCCGTATTGTTCTTCCAAGCCTACATTAGACACCTGAGGTGTCCATCTTAACTAGAGAGGAGTCCTGATGTCACAGAAAAAACAAAAGTTGTTAATGGCTATCCCTGGCGTAACTCGAGAATATAACCCAAGTTACCGCCGGAACTCGAGAAAAACCATGAAACTTTCCCCTCGATGAGAGATGAGGCCAGAATCCCCTGCATTGTGTGCAGAGCAATGCCTTGTTCCCAATCAAACAGGTAAGGAGCCTTGATTTGCTTGACTGAACTACAGAGAGTCCCCCAGAAATCCCTCACAAGTCTAGATGGACCCTGATGTCACCGCAGGAATGTGAAATAGCTTGGGGTAGCCCAAATCAACATGAAATAATGAGCAATTACCTTGCATTGGCTTCAGAGCCATGTCCCATTCCCCATCATACAGGACAATTGGCTTGGCTTCCTTTGGGGAAGTCTATAGATTCCCTGAGACACCCGTCTCAAGTCTATAGGAACACCAATTTCAGAACAGGAACTCGAGGAAAGCTCCATGCACCCCATATCATCTCGAGAAGAGAGCTGATTCCCTGGATTGTCTTAAAGAGGTAGGCTACCTTCCCACAAGCACCTCAAGAGGAGCTTTCCCTCAGCAATCGGTATGTGAGAGGGACCCTGAATTTGCTGCCTCACGTACAGTGGATACCGCGATTCCCTGACTCGAAAGAAAGTCTGATTTCCTTGCAATGGCTTGAATGCAGGCTCATCTTTCATTTCAAAAGATAAAGGGATGTCTGAATCTTCTGTGCAGTCCCTAGAGAAAGCCCTATATCCCAGCCTCATCTGGACAGGGAGCCTCACATCCCTTGACACCTCGAGAGGCCCATGGAGTTCAGTGCTTCAAAAGGTGCCGAGGCCTGACGCTTCTTGAAAATTGATAGCAATTCCAATATCTCTGTGGAAACTAGAAAGTGACGCTTAGTCTCCCACCTTACATCCAGAAGCGTCTATATTATTTTGCCAAACCTAGTTTAGATTCCTGAGCTGTCCGTCCTAACTAGAATGGAGTCCTGACTTCGCTGAACAAAATGGAGTTTCAAATGGCCTTCCCCACTCTAACTAAAGAATATATCCCAGGTTCATGCTGCAACTCGAAAAATCCCATCACACATCGCCCTCGGCGGGATATGAGGCCCGAATCCCCTTCATTGGGTGCAGAGAAATTCCGTGTTCCCAATCAAACACGTAAGGAGCATTAATGTGCTTGATGGAACACCAGAGAGTCCCCAAGATGACTGTCACAAGACGAGAGGAACACTGCTGTCACCTCAGGAATGCAAAATAGCTCGGTGTACCCCAAGTCAACTCGAGATGAAGCCCATTTCCCCTTCATTGGCTCCATAGCTATCCCGCATTCAACGTCATACAGAACAAGTGGCTTGACTTCCTTCTGGAATCTACAGAGATTCCCTGAGACACCAGGCTCAAGTCTATATGAATATTAATTTCAGTACAGCAACGTGAGGAAAGCTCAATGCACCCTATATCGTCTCAAGAAGAGAGCCAATTCCCAGGATTCTATTAAAAAGGTAGGCCAAGATCCCACAAGCAACTTAAGAGGAGAGTTCCTTCAGCACATGAGATGTGAGAGGGACCTTGAATTTGCTGCCTCACGTTCAGTGGATATCGAGATTCCCTGACTCGAAAGAAAGTAGGATTTCCTTGCAGTGGCTTGAATGCAGGCTCGTCTTTCATCTCAAAAGATAAAGGGATGCCTGAAGCTTTTGTGCAGTCCCTAGAGAAAGTCCTATATGCCAGCCTCATCTGGACAGAGAGCCTCACATCCCTTGACACCTAGAGAGGACCATGGAGTTCAGGGCTTCAAAAGGTGCCGAGGCCTGACACTTCTTGAAAATTGATAGGAATCCCAATATCTCTGTGGAAACTAGAATGGGACGCTTGGTCTCCCACCTCACCTCCAGAAGCGTCTGTATTATCCTGCCAAACCTAGTTTAGCTTCCTGAGGTGTCCGTCCTAACTAGACAGGAATCCTGACTTCGCTGAACCAAGTGGAGTTTCGAACCGCCATCCCCACTGTAACTCGAGAATATACCCCAGGTTCCTGCTGCAATTTGAGAAATCCCATGAGACATCCCCCTCGGCAGGTTTTAAGGCCCGAATACCCTGCATTGAGTGCAGAGCAATTCCGTGTTCCCAATTAAACATGTAAGGAGCCTCAATGTGCTTGATGGAACACCAGAGAGTCCCCAAGAAAACTGTCACAAGATGAGAGGAACACTGCTGTCACCTCAGGAATGCAAAATAGCTCGGTGTACACCAAGTCAACTCGAGATGAAGCCCATTTTCCCTTCATTGGCTCTATAGCTATCCCGTGTTCCACATCATAGGGAACAAGTGGCTTGACTTCCTTTAGGAAAATACAGAGATTAACTGAGACCCAGTCTCAAGTCTATATGAATATTAACTTCAGTACAGCAACTCGAGGAATGCTCCATGCACCCCATATCGTCCCAAGATGAGAGTTGATTCCCTGTCTTTGACTGAAGAGGTGTGCCAGATTTCCACAAGCACCTCAAGAGGAGTTTTCCCTTAGTAGTAGGGATGTGAGACGGACCCTGTGTTTTCTGCCTCAAGTGGAATGGACCCCGAGAGGCCCTGACTCAAAAGAAGGCACGATTTCCCTGCAGTGGCTTAAATTCAGGCTCGTCTTTCATCTCACAAGATGAAGGCATGTCTGAATCCCCGGTGGAGACCCTAGAGAAAGCCATAGGTTTCCGCCTGATCTGGACAGGGGGCCACACATCCATTTGAACCCTCGAGAGGCACACGGAATTCAAAGCTTCATAAGGTGACGATGCCTGACTCTTCTTGAAAATGGATAGGAGTCCCAATATCACTGTGGAAAATAGAAAGTGAACCTCGGTCTCCTGCCTCACCTCCAGAAGCGTCCGTATTCTTCTGCCAAGCCTAATTTAGACTCCTAAGGTGTCCTTCTGAACTAGAGAGGAGTCCTGACGTCGCTGAAAAAACACAAGTCGTTAATGGCTACCCCTGCCGTAACTCGAGAATGTAACCTAGGTTCCCGCCGAAACTCGAGAAAAACCATGAAACCTCCCCCTTGCTGAGAGATGAGGTCCGATTCCATTGCATTGCATGCAGAGCAATGCCTTGTTCCTAATCAAACAGGTAAGGAGCCTTGATTTGCTTGAGGGAACCACACAGAGTCCCCCAGAAGTCCCTCACAAGTCTAGAAGGACACTGATGTACCGCAGGAATGTCAAATAGCTCGTTGTAGCCCAAATCAACTTGAAATGACGAACAATTCCCCTGCATTGGCTTCAGAGCAATACCCCATTCCCCATCATAAAGTACAATTCGCTTGACTTCCTTTGGGCAACTCCAGAGATTCCCTGAGACACCCGTCTCAAGTCTATAGGAACACCAATTTCAGCACAGGAACTTGAGGAATGCTCCATGCACCCCATATCATCTCGAGAAGAGAGCTGAATCCAAGGAATCTATTAAAGAGGTAGGCCACCTTCCCACAAGCACCACAAGAGGAGCCTTCCCTAAGCAATCGCTATGTGAGAGGGACCCTGAATTTGCTGCCTCACGTGCAGTGGATACCGAGATTCCCTGACTCGAAAGAAAGTCAGATTTCCTTGCAGTGGCTTGAATGGTTGTTCGACTTTCATCTCACAATATAAAGGAATGGCTGAATATTCTGTGCAGTCCCAAGAGAAAAGCCTAGGTCCCAGTCTCATGTAGACAGTGGGCCTCACATCCCTTGACCCACGGAGGCCCACGGAGTTCAGTGATTCAAAAGGTGCCGAGGCCTGATATTTCTTGAAAATTGATAGGAATCCCAATATCTCTGTGGAAACTAGAAAGGGACGCTTGGTCTGTCACCTCACCTCCAGAATCGTCTGTATTATCGTGCCAAACCTAGTTTACCTTCCTGAGGTGTTCGTCCTAACTAGACAGGAATACTGACTTCGCTGAACCAAATGGAGTTTCGAACGGCCATCCCCGCTGTAACTCAAGAATATACCCCAGGTTCCTGCTGCAACTCGAGAAATCCCATGAGTCATCCCCGTCGGCGGGAGTTAAGGCCCGAAACCCCTGCATTGGGTGCAGAGAAATTCAGTGTTCCCAATCAAACACGTAAAGAGCCTCAATGTGCTTGATGGAACCCCAGAGAGCCCCCAAGAAAGCTGTCACAAGATGAGAGGAACACTGCTGTCACCTCAGGAATGCAAAATAGCTAGGTGTACCCCAAGTCAACTCGAAATGAAGCCCATTTCCCCTTCATTGGCTTCATAGCTATCCCGTATTCCACATCATACAGAACAAGTGGCTTGACTTCCTTTAGGAAACTACAGAGATTAACTGAGACACCAGTCTCAAGTCTATATGAATATTAATTTCAGTACAGTGACTCGAGGAAAGCTCCATGCACCCCATATCATCCCAAGATGAGAGCTGATTCCCTGTCTTTGACTGAAGAGGTGAGCCAGCTTTCCAGAAGCACGTCAAGAGGAGTTTTCCCTCAGCAGTAGGGATGTGAGAGGGACCCTGTGTTTCTGTCTCAAGTGAAATGGACCCCGAGAGTCCCTGACTCAAAAGAAGGCACGATTTCCCTGCAGTTGCTTAAATTCAGGTTCATCTTTCATCTAACAAGATGAAGGCATGTCTGAATCCCCTGTGGAGACCCTAGAGAAAGCCATATGTTTCCGCCTCATCTGGACAGGGGGCCTCACATCCCTTTGAACCCTCGAGAGGCACACGGAAATCAATGCTTCATAAGTTGACGATGCCTGACTCTTCTTGTAAATGGATAGGAGTCCCAATATCACTGTGCCAAATAGAAAGTTAACCTCGGTCTCCTGCCTCACCTCCAGAAGCATCTGTATTGTTCTGCCAAGCCTAGTTCAGACTTCTGAGGTGTAGATCTTAACTAGAGAGGAGCCCTGACATCACTGAAAAAACAAAAGTTGTTAATGGCTACCTCTGCCGTAACTCGAGAATGTACCCCAGGTTCCCGCGCAACACGAGAAAAACCATAAAACTTCCAACTCGCTGAGAGATGAGGCCCGATTCCCCTGCATTGCGTGCAGAGCAATGTCTTCTTCCCAATCAAACAGGTAAGGAGCCTTGATTTGCTTGACGGAACTACAGAGAGTCCCCCAGAAGTCCCTCACAAGTCTAGAAGGACACTGATGTCACCGCAGGAATGTGAAATAGCTCGGTGTAGCCCAAATTAATTTGAAATGACGACCAATTCCCCTGCATTTGCTTCAGCGCAATGCCCCATTCCCCGTCATACAGGACAATTGGCTTGGCTTCCTCTGGGCAACTCCAGAGATTCCCTGAGACACCCGTCTCAAGTCTATTGGAACACCAATTTCAGCACAGGAACTCGAGGAATGCTCCATGCACCCCATATCATCTCGAGAAGAGAGCTGATTGCCAGGATTCTATTAAAGAGGTAGGCCACCTTCCCAGAAGCACTTCAAGAGGAGCCTTCCCTCAGCAATCGCTATCTAAGAGGGACCCTGAATTTGCTGCCTCACCTGCAGTGGATACTGCGATTCCCTGACTTGAAAGAAAGTCAGATTTCCTTGCAGTGGCTTGAATGCAGGCTCGTCTTTCATCTCACAATATAAAGGGATGTCTGAGTATTCTGTGCAGTCCCTAGAGAAAGCCCTAGGTCCCAGCCTCATCTACACAGTGGGGTGCAAATACCTTGACACCTCGAGTGGCCCATGGAGTTCAGTGCTTCAAATGGTGCCGAGGCCTCAAACTTCTTGAAAATTGATAGGAATCCCAATATCTCTATGGAAACTATAATGAGACAATTGGTCTCCCACCTCACCTCCGGAAGAGTCTGTATTATCCTGCCAAACCTAGTTTAGCTTCCTGAGGTGTCTGTCCTAACTAGACAGGAATCCTGACTTCACTGAACCAGGTGGAGTTTTGAACGGCCATCCCCACTGTAACTCGAGAATATACACCAGGTTTCTGCTGCAACTCGAGAAATCCCATGAGACATCCCTCTCGACGTGAGTTAAGGCCCGAATCCCCTGCATTGGGTGCAGTGAAATTCCGTGTTCCCAATCAAACACGTAAGGAGCCACTATGTGCTTGATGGAACAACACAGAGAGTCCCCAAGAAAACTGTCAAAAGACTAGAGGAACACTGCTGTCACCTCAGGAATGCAAAATAGCTCGGTGTACCCCATGTCAACTCGAGATGAAGCCCATTTCCCCTTCATTGGGTCCATAGATATCCCGTGTTCCACATCATATAGAAAAAGTGACTTGACGTCCTTTAGCAAACTACAGAGATTAACTCAGACACCAGTCTCAAGTCTATATGAATATTAATTTCAGTACAACAACTCAAGGAAAGCTCCATGCACCCCATATCAACCCAAGATGAGAGTTGATTCCCTGTCTTTGACTGAAGAGGTGTGCCAGCTTTCCACAAGCACCTTGAGAGGAGTTTTCCCTCAGCAGTAGGGATGTGAGAGGGACCCTGTGTTTTCTGTCTCAAGTGGAATGGACCCCGAGAGTCCCTGGCTCAAAAGAAGGCACGATTTCCCTGCAGTAGCTTAAATTCAGGCTCGACTTTCATCTCACAAGATGAAGGCATGTCTGAATCTCCTGTGGAGACCCTAGAGAAAGCCATAGTTTTCCGCCTCATCTGGACAGGGGGCCTCACATCCCTTTCAACCCTCGAGAGGCACACGGAATTCAAAGCTTTATAAGATGACGATGCCTGACTGATCTTGAAAATGGATAGGAGTCCCAATATCACTGTGCCAAATAGAAAGTGAACCTCGGTCTAGAGCCTCACCTCCCGAAGCGTCCATATTGTCCTGCCAAGCCTAATTTAGACTCCTGAGGTGTCCATCTTAACTAGAGAGGAGTCCTGACATCCCTGAAAATACAAAATTTGTAAATGGCTACCCCTGCCATAACCTGAGAATGTACCCCAGGTTCCTGCCGCAACTCGAGAAAAACCATGAAACTTCACCCTCTCTAAGAGATGAGGAACGATTCCTCTGCATTGCGGGCAGAGCAATGCCTTGTTCCCAATCAAACAGGTAAGGAACCGTGATTTGCTTGACGGAACTACAGTGAGTCCCCTAGAAGTCCCTCACAAGTCTAGAAGGACACTGATGTCACCGCAGGAATGTGAAATAGCTCGGTGTAGCCCAAATCAACTTGAAATGACGACCAATTCCCCTGCATTGGCTTCAGAGCAATGCCCCTTTCCACATCATACAGGACAACTGGTTTGGCTTCCTTTGGGCAACTCCAGATATCCCCTGAGACACCCGTCTCAAGTCTATAGGAACACCAATTTCAGCACAGGAACTCGAGGAAAGCTCCATGCACCCCATACCATCTCGAGAATAGAGCAGATTCCCAGGATTCTATTAAAGAGGTAGGCCACCTACCCACGAGCACCTCAAGAGGAGCCTTCCCTAAGCAATCAGTATGTGAAAGGGACCCTGAATTTGCTGCCTCACGTGCAGTGGATACCGAGATTCCCTGACTCGAAAGAAAGTCGGATTTCATTGCAGTGGCTTGAATGCAGGCTCGTCCTCCATCTCACAATATAAAGGGGTGTCTGAATATTCTGTGCAGTCCCTAGAGAAAGCCCTAGGTCCCAGCTTCATTTAGCCAGTGGGCCTCATATCCCTTGACAACTTGAGAGGCCAAACGATTTGAGTGCTTCAAAAGGCTCCGAGGCCTGACACTTCTTGAAAATTGATAGGAATCCCAATATCTCTGTGGAAACTAGAAAGGGATGCTTGGTCTCCCACTTCACCTCCATAAGCGTCTGTATTATCCTGCCAAACCTAGTTTAGCTTCCTGAGGTGTCCGTCCTAACTAGACAGGAATCCGGACTTCGCTGAAACAAGTGGAGTTTCGAACGGCCTTCCCCGCTGTAACTCGAGAATATACCCAGGTTCCTGTTGCAACTAGAGAAATCCCATGAGACATCGCCCTCGGTGGGAGTTAAGGCCTGAATCCCCTTCCTTGGGTGCAGTGCAATTCCGTGTTCCCAATCTAACACGTAAGGAGCCTCAATGTGCTTGATGGAACACCAGAGAGTCCCCAAGAAAACTGTCACAAGACGAGAAGAACACTTCTGTCACTTCAGGAATGCAAAATAGCTCGGTGTACCCCAAGTCAACTCGAGATGAAGCCCATTTCCCCTTCGTTGGCTACATAGCTATCCCGTGTTCCACATCATACAGAACAAGTGGCTTGACTTCCTTTAGCAAACTACAGAGATTAACTGAGACACCAGTCTCAAGTCTATATGAATATTAATTTCAGTACAGCAACTCAAGGAAATCTCCATGCACCCCATATCGTCCAAAGATGAGAGCTGATTCCCGGTCTTTTACTGAAGAAGTGTGCCAGCTTTCCAAAAGGACCTCAAGAGGAGCCTTCCCTCATCAATCGGTATGTGAGAGTTACCGTGAATTTGCTGCCTAAGGTGCAGTGGATACCGAGATTCCCTGACTCGAAAGAAAGTTGGTTCTCTTTGCAGTGGCTTCAATGCAGGCTCGTCTTTCATCTCACAATATAAAAGTATGTCTGAATATTCTGTGCAGTCCTAGAGAAAGCCCTAGGTCCAGACTCATCTAGACAGTGGGCCTCACATCACTTGACACCTAGAGATGCCCACGGAGTTCAGTGCTTCAAAAGGTGCCGAGGTCTGACACTTCTCGAATATTGATAGGAATCCGAATATCTCTGTGGAAACTAGAAAGGGACGCTTGGTCTCCCACCTCACCTCCAGAAGCGTCTCTATTATCCTGTCAATTCTAGTTTAGCTTCCTGAGGTGTCCATCCTAACTAGACAGGAATCCTGACTTCGCTGAACCAAGTGGAGGTTTGAACGGCCATCCCTGCTGTAACTCGAGAATATACCCCAGGTTCCTGCTGCAACTCGAGAAATCCCATGAGACGTACTCCTCGGCGGGAGTTAAGGCCCGAATCCCCTGCTCTGGGTGCAGAGCAATTCCGTGTTCCCAATCAAACACGTAAGGAGCCTCAATGTGCTTGATGGAA
>SNSB01004019.1:226937-242775 GCA_012922965.1 Capreolus pygargus | reverse complement strand
TGCCACCTAGAAAGTGAACCTCAGTCTCCTGCCTCACCTCCAGAAGCGTCTGTATTGTTCTGCCAAGCCTAGTTTAGACTCCAGAGGTGTCCATCTTAACTAGAGAGGAGTCCGGATGTCACTGAAAAAACAAAAGTTGTTAATGGCAACCCCTGCCTTAACTCGAAAATCTACCACAGGTTCCCAGCGCAACTCGAGGAAAACCATGAAACTTCGCCCTCGCCGAGATACGAGGCCCAATTTCCCTGCATATCGTGCAGAGCAATGACTTGTTCCCAATCAAACAGGTAAGGAGCCTTGATTTAATTGACGGAAATAAAGAGAGTCCCCCAGATATCCCTCACAGGTCTAGAAGGACACTGATGTCACTGCAGGAATGTGAAATTGCTCGGTGTAACCCAAATCAACTTGAAATGACGACCAATTCACGTGCACTGGCTTCAGAGCAATGCCCCGTTCCCCATCATACAGGACAATTGGCTTGGCTTCCTTTGTTCAACTCCAGAGATTCCCTGAGACACTCGTCTCAAGTCTATAAGACCACCAATTTCAGAACAGGAACTCGATGAAAGCTCCATGCACCCCATATCATCTTAAGAAGAGAGCTGATTCCCAGGATTCTTTTAAAGTGGTGGGCCAACTTCCCACAAGCGCCTCAAGCGGAGCCTTCCCTCAGCAATCGGTATGTGAGAGGGACCCTGAATTTGCTGCCTCACGTGCAGTGGATACCGAGATTCCATGCCTTGAAAGAAAGTCAGATTTCCTTGCAGTGGCTAGAATGCAGGCCCGTCTTTCATCTCACAAGATAAAGGTATATCTGAATCTTCTGTGCAGTCTCTAGAGAAAGCTCTAATTCCCAGACTCATCAGGACAGGGGGCCTCACATCCCTTGACACCTCGAGAGGCCCACGGAATTCAGTGCTTCAAAATGTGCCGAGGCCTGACTCTTCTTGAAAATTGATACCAATCCCAATATCTCTGTGGAAACTAGAAAGGAAGGCTTGGTCTCCCACCTCACCTCCAGAAGCGTCTGTATTATCCTGCCAAACCTACATTAGATTCCTGAGGTGTCCGTCGTAACTAGACAGGAGTCCTGACTTCGCTGTACAAAGTGGAGTTTCGAATGGCCTTTCCCACTGTAACTCGAGAATATACCCCAGGTTCCTGCCGCAACTCGAGAAATCATATGAGTCATCGCCCTGGGCGGGAGATGAAGCACGAATCCCCTATACTGGGTGCAGAGCAATTCTGTGTTCCCAATCAAACACGTAAGGAGCCTCAATGTGCCTGATGGAACACCAGAGAGTCCCCAAGACCACGGTCACAAGACAAGAAGAACACTGATGTCAATTCAGGAATGCAAAATAGCTCGGTGTAACCCAAGTCAACTCGAGATGAAGCCCATTTCCCCTTCATTGGCTCCTTAGCTATCCCGTATTCCACATCATACAGAACAAGTGGCTTGACTTTCTTTAGGAAACTACAGAGATTCCTTGAGACACCAGTCTCAAGTCTTTATGAATATTAATTTCAGTACAGCAAGACGAGGAAAGCTCCATGCACCCCATATCATCCCAAGATGAAAGCTGATTCCGTCTTTGATTGAAGAGTTGAGCCAACTTTCCACAAGCATCTCAAGAGGAGTTTTCCCTTAGCAGTAGGGATGTGAGAGGGACGCTGTGTTTTCTGTCTCAAGTGGAATGGACCCCGAGAGGCCCTGAATCAAAAGAACGTCCGATTTTCCCACAGTGGCTTAAATTCAGGCTCGTCTTTCATCTCACAAGTCCAAGACATGTCTTAATTCCCTGTGGAGACTCTAGAGAAAGCCGTAGGTGTCCGCCTCATCTGGACAGGGGGCCTCACATCCCTTTCACACTTCGAGAGGCACACGGGATTCAATGCTTCATAAGGTGACGATGCCTGACTCTTCTTAAAAATGGATAGGAATCCCAATAACACTGTGCCAACTAGAAAGTGAAACTTTGTCTCCTGCCTCACCTCCAGAAGGGTCCGTAATGATCTCCCAAGCCTAGTTTATACTCCTGAGTTGTCCTTTTTAACTAGAGAGGAGTCCTTACGTCTCTGAAAAAACAAAAGTTGTTAATGGCTACCACTGTCGTAACTCAAGACTGTACCCCAGGTTCCCGCCGCAACTCAAGAAAAACCATGAAACTACCAACTCGCTGAGACATGAGGCCCGATTACCCTCCATTGCATGCAGAGCAATATCTCGTTCCCAATCAAACAGGTAAGGACCCTTGATTTGCTTAACGGAACTACAGAGAGTCCCCCAGAAATCCCTCACAAGTCTAAAAGAAAACTGATGTCACCGGAGGAATGTGAAAGAGCTCAGGGAAGACCAAATCATCTTGAAATGACGACCAATTCTCCTGCATTGGCTTCCTAGCAATGCCGCATTCCACATCATACAGGACAATTGGATTGGCTTCCTTTGGGCAACTCCGGAGATTCCCTGAGACACCCGTCTCAAGTATATAGGAACACTAATTTCAGCACAGGACCTCGAGCAAAACTCCATGCACCCCATATCGTCTCAAGAAGAGAGCTGATTCCCAGGATTCTATTAAAGAGATAGGCCACCTTCCCCCAAGCACCTCAAGAGGAGCCTTCCCTCAGCAATCGGTATGTGAGAGGCACCCTGAATTTGCTGCCTCAGGTGCAGTGGATACCGAGATTCCCTGACTCAAAAGAAAGTCGGATTTCCTTGCAGTGGCTTGAATGCAGGCTCGCCTTTCATCTCACAAGATTAAGGGATGTCTGAATCTTCTGTGCAGTCCCTAGAGAAACCCCTAGGTCCCAGCCTCATTTGGACAGGGGGCCTCACATCCCTTGACACCTCGAGAGGCCCACGGGGTTCAATGATTCAAAAGGTGCCGAGGCCTCACTTTTCTTGAAAATTGATAGGAATCCCAATATCTCCATGGAAACTAGAAAGGGACGCTTGGTCTCCCACCTCACCTGCAGAAGAGTCTGTATTATCCTGCCAAACCTAGTTAAGATTCCTGAGGTGTCTATCCTAACTAGACAGGTGTCCTGACTTCGCTGAACGAAGTGGAGTTTCGAATGGCCATCCCCACTGTAACTCGAGAATATACCCCAGGTTCCTGCCGCAACTCGAGAAACCCCATGAGACATCCCCCTTGGCGGGAGATGAGGCCAGAATCCCCTGCATTGGTTGCAGAGCAATTCCGTGTTCCCAATCAAACACGTAAATAGCCTCAATGTGCATGATGGAACATCAGAGAGTCCCCAACACCAGTGTCACAAGACAAGAAGAACACTGATATCACCTCAGGGATTCAAAATAGCTCGGTGTACCCCAAGCCAACTCGAGATGAAGCCCATTTCCCCTTCATTGGCTCCATAACTATCCCGCATTCCACATCATACAGAATAAGTGGCTTGACTTTTTTTAGGAAACCACAGAGTTTCCCCGAGACACCAGTCTCAGGTCTATTTGAAATTTAATTTCACTACAGCAACTCGAGGAAAGCTCCATGCACCCCATATCATTCCAAGATGAGAGATGATTCCCTGTCTTTGACTGAAGAGGTGAGCCAACTTTCCACAAGCACCTCAAGAGGAGTTTTCCCTCAGCAATAGGGATTTGAGAAGGACCCTCCATTTTCTTTCTCAAGTGGAATGTACTTGGAGAGGCCCTGACTCAAAGGAAGGCCCGATTTCCCTGCAGTGGCTTAAATTCAGGCTTGTCTTTCATCTCACAAGATGAAAGCTTGGCTGAATCCCTTGTGGAGACCCTAGAGAAAGCCATAGCTGTCCACCTTATCTGGACAGTGTGTCTCACATCCCTTTGACCCCTCGAGACGCACACGGAATTCAATGATCCATAAGGTGACGCTGCCTGATTCTTCTTGAAAATGGATAGGAATCCTAATATCACTGTGACAACTAGAAAATGAACCTCGATTTCCTGCCTCACCTGCAGAAGCATCCACATTGTTCTGCCAAGCCTAGTTTAGACTACTGAGGTGTCCATCTGAACTAGAGAGGATTCCTGATGTCACTGAAAAAACAAAAGTTTTTAATGGCTACCCCCAACGTAACATGAGGATATACCCCAGGTTCCCGCGGCAACTCGAGAAAAACCATGAAACTTCCCCCTCGCTGAGACATGAGGCCCGATTCAACTGCATTGCGTGCAGAGCAATGCCTTGTTCCCAATCAAACAGGTAAGGAGCCTTGATTAGCTTGATTGAACTACAGAGAGTCCCCCAGAATTCCCTCACAAGTCTAGAAGGACACTGATGTTACTGCAGGATTGTGAAATAGCTCGGTGTAGCCCAAATCAACTTGAAATGACAACCAATTTCCCTGCATTGGCTTCAGAGCAATGCCTCGTTCACCATCATACAGGACATTTGTTTGGCTTCCTTTAGGCAACTCCAGTGATTCCCTGAGACACACGTCTCAAGTCTATAGGAACACCAATTTCAGCCCAGGACCTCATGGGGAGCTCCATGCACCCCATATCATCTCAAGAAGAGAGCTGATTCCCAGAATTCTATTAAAGAGGTAGGCCACCTTTCCACAAGCACCTCAAGAGGAGCCTTCCCTCAGCAATCGGTATGTGAGAGGGACCCTGAATTTGCTGCCTCACGTGCAGTGGATACTGAGATTCCCTGACTCGAAAGAAAGTCGGATTTCTTTGCAGTGGCTTGAATGCAGGCTCGTCTTTCATCTCACAAGATAAAGGGATGTCTGAATCTTCTGTGCAGTCCCTAGAGAATGCCCTATGTCCCAGCCACATCTGGACAGGGGGCCTCATATCCCTTGACACCTCGAGAGGAAGACCGAGTTCAATGCTTTAAAAGGTGACAATGCCTCACTCTTTTTGAGAATTGACAGGAATCCCAATATCACGTGCCATCTAGAAAGGGAAACTTGGTCTCCGGCCTCACCTACAGAAGAGTTCGAATTGTCCTGCCAAGCCAAGTTTAGATTCCTGAGATATCCGTCTTAACTAGACAGGAGTAATTACGCCGCTGAATAAACTCGAGTTTTGAATGGCCATCCCCGCCGTAACTCGAGAATATAGCCCAGGTTCCTGCCGCAACTTGAGAAAACCCATGAAACTTCACCCTCACCCTGAGATGAGGCCCGAACCCCCTGCATTGCGTGCAGAGCAATTCCGTGTTCCCAGTCCAAAACGTAAGGAGCCTCAATTTGCTTTACCAAACTCTAGAGAGTCCCCCAGAAGACCCTCACACGTCCAGAAGGACACTGATGTCACCGCAGGAATGTGAAATTGCTCGATGCAGCCCCAGTCAACTCGAGATTATGCCCAATTCCCCTGCGTTGGCTCCAGAGCAATTTCCTGTTCCCCATCATACAAGTGGCTTGACTTCCTTTAGGCAACTACCGAGATTCCCTGACACACACGTCTCAAGTCTATAGGAACACCAATTTCAGCACCGGAACTCGAGGAAAGCTCCATTCACACCATATCGTCTTGAGAAGAGAGCTGACTCCAAGGATTCTGTAGAAGAAGTAGGCCAACTTTCCACAAGGCCCTCAAGAGGAGCCTTCCCTCATCAATAGGTATGTCAGAGGGAACATGAGTTTGCTTCCTCAAGTTGGGTGGATACTGAGATGCCCTGACTAGAAAGAAGGTCAAATTTCCCTGAAGTGGCTTGAATGCAGGCTCGTCTTTGATCTCGCAAGATGAAAGGATATCTGAATCCCCTTTGGAGAACCTAAAGAAAACCGTAGTTCCCTGCCTCATCTGGACAGGGGGCCTCACATCCCTTGACACCTCGAGAGGCCCATGCAGTTCAATGCTTCAAAAGGTGCCGAGGCCTGACTCTTCTTGAAAATTGATAGGAATCCCAATATCTCTGTGGATACTAGAAAGGAAAGCTTGCTCTCCCACCTCACCTCCAGAAGCATCTGTATTATCCTGGCAAGCCTAGTTTAGATTCCTGAGGTGTCCATCATAACTAGACAGTGGTCCTGAAATCGCTGAAACAAGTGGAGGTTCGAATGGCCATCCCGACTGTAACACGAGAATATACCCCAGGTTTGGGCCGCAACTCGAGAAATCCCATGAGACATCCCCCTCGCCGGGAGATTAGGCCCGAATACCCTGCATTGCATGCAGGGCAATCCCGTATTCACAACTAAACTCGTAAGGAGCCTCAATTTGCTTGATGGAACACCAGAGAGTCCCTAAGAACACTGTCATAAGACGAGATGAACACTGATGTCACCTCAGGAATGCAAAATAGCTCGGTGTACCACAAATCAACTCGAGATGAAGTGAATTTCCCCTTCTTTGGCTCCATAGCTATCCCGTGCTCCACATCATACAGGACAAGTGGCTTGACTTCCTTTAGGAAACTACAGAGATTCCCTTAGACACCCATCTCAAGTCTATAGGAACATCAATTTCAGCACAGGAACTCGAGGAAAGCTCCATGCACCCCATATTGTCTTGAGAAGAGAGCTGATTCCAAGGATTCTATTGAAGAGGTAGGCCATCTTTCCACAAGCAGCTCTAGAGGAGCCTTCCCTCAGCAATATTTATGTGACAGGGACCAAGAATTTCCTTCCTCAATTGGAGTGGATACCGAGTTTCCCTGACTTAAAAGAAGGTTGGATTTCCTTGCAGTGGCTTGAATGCAGGCTGTTCTTTCATCTCACAAGATAAAGGGATGTCTGAATCTTCTGTGCAGTCCCTTGAGAAAGCCCTAGGTCCCCGCCTCTTCAGGACACAAGGCCTCACATCCTTTGACACCTCCACATGCGGGCCCAGTTCAATGCTTCAAAAGGTGCCACAGCCTGACTCTTCTTGAAAATTGATAGGAATCCCAGTATCACTCTGTCAACTAGAAAGGGATGCTTGGTCTCCCACCTCACCTCCAGAAGTGTTCATATTGTCTTGCCAAGCCTAATTTAGATTCCTTAGGTGGACGTCGTAACTAGATAGGAGTCCTTACGTCCTTGAACAAAGTCGAGTTTCGAATGGTCGTCCCCGCCATAACTCCAGAATATACCCCAGGTTCATGCCGCAACTCGAGAAAACCCAGGAGACTTCCCTCTTGCCGCGAGATGAGGCCCGATTGCCCTGCATTGGGTGCAGAGCAGTTCCGTGTTCCCAAGCAAACATGTAAGGAGCCTCAATTTGCTTGACGGAACTCTAGAGAGTACCCCAAAACACCTTCACATGTCTAGAAGGACACTGATGTCACTTCAGGAATGTGAAATAACACGGTGTAGCCGAAGTCAAATCGAGATTACGCCCGATTCCCCTACATTGGCTCCAGAGCAATTCCCTGTTCCCCATCATACATGACAAATGGCTCGACTTCCTTCAGGCAACTACCGAGATTAACTCAGACACAAGTCTCAAGTCTATAGGAACACCAATTTCAGCACAGGAACTCGAGGAAAGCTCCATGCACCCAATATCATTTCGAGAAGAGAGCTGATTCCCAGGATTCTATTGAACAGGTAGGCTAACTTTCCACAAGCAACTCAAGAGGAGCCTTCCCTCAGCAATAGGTATGTGAGAGGGACCCTGAGTTTGCTGCCTCAAGTGGAGTGGATACCGAGATGCTCTGAAAAAGAATAAGGTCGGAGTTCCATGAAGTGTCTTGAATGCAGGCTCGTCTTTCATCTCACAAGATGAAGCACTGTCTGAATACCCATTGGAGACCCTAGAGATAACTCTAGTTCCCCGCCTCATCTGGACAGGGGGCCTCACATCCCTTGACACTTCGAGAGGCTCATGGAGTTCAATGCTTCAAAAGGTGATGAGGCCTGACTCTTCTTGAGAATTGATGGGAATCCCAATAGCTCTGTGGAAACTTGAAAGGTAAGCATGGTCTCCCACCTCACCTCCAGAGGCTTCTGTATAATCCTGCCAAGCCTAGTTTAGATTCCTGAGGTGTCCGTCCTAACTAGACAGGAGTCCTGACTTCGCTGAACAAAGTGGAGTTTTGAAAGGCCATCCCCGCTGTAACTTGAGAATATACCCCAGGTTCCTGCCGCAACTCGAGAAATCCCATGAGACATCCCCCTCGCCGGGATATGAGACTCGATTCTGCTGCATTGCATGCAGAGCAATCCCGTGTTCCCAATCAAACAGGTAAGGAGCGTCTATTTTCTTGATGGAACACCAGAGAGTCCCCAAGAACACTGTCACAAGGGGAGATGAACATTGAAGTCACCTCAGGAATGCAAAATAGCTCGGTGTACCCCAAATCAACTCGAGATGAAGCGAATTTCCACTTCATTGGCTCCATAGCTATCCCGTGTTCCACATCATACAGGACAAGTGGCTTGACTTCCTTTAGGAAACTACAGAGATTCCCTGAGACACCCGTCTCAAGTCTATATGAATATTAATTTCAGTACATCAACTCAAGGAAAGCTCCATGCACCCCATATTGTCTAAGGATGAGAGCTGATTCCCTGTCTTTGACTGAGGAGGTGAGCCAACTGTCCACAAGCACCTCAAGAGTTGTTTTCCCTCAGCAATAGGTATGTGTGAGGCACCCTGTGTTTTCTGTCTCAAGTGGAATGGACCCTGAGATGCCCTGACTCAAAAGAAGGCTGGATTTCCCTGTAGTGGCTTAAATTCAGGCTCGTATTTCATCTCACAAGATGAAGGGATGTCTGAATCCCCTGTGGAGACCCTAGAGAAAGCCATAAGTCTCCGCCTCATCTGGACATGGGATATCACACCAATTTGACACCTGGAGAGTGACATGGAATTCAATGCTTCAAAAGTTGACGATGCCTGACTCTTTGAAAATGAATAAGAATCCAAATATCATTCTTCCAACGAGAAAGTGAAACTCGGTCTCCTGCCTCGCCTCCAGAAGCGTCCGTATTGTCCTGCCAAGGGTAGTGTAGATTCCCGAGGTGTCCATCGTTACAAGACAGGAGTCCTGACATCGCTGAACAAACAAAAGTTTTTAATAGCTACCCCCGATGTAACTCGAGAACATACCCCAGGTTCCCGCCGCAACCTGATAAATACCATGAGACTTTCCCCGCGCTGAGAGATGAGGCCCGATTCCCCTGCATTGCATGCAGAGCAATTCCTTGTTTTCAATCAAACAGGTAAGGAGCCTTGATTTGCTTGACGGAACTACGGAGAGTACCCCAGAAATCCCTCACAAGTCTAGAAGGACACTGATGTCACCACAGGAATGTGAAATACATCGGGGTAGCCCAAATCACCTCGAAATGATGACTGATTTCCGTTCCTTGGCCTCAGAGCAATCCCCCGTTCCCCATCATACAGGACAAGTGGCTTGACTTCCTTTGGGCAACTCCAGAGATTCCCTGAGACACCTGTCTCAAGTCTATAGGAACACCAATTTCAGCACAGGAACTCGAGGAAAGCTCCATGCACCCCATATTGTCTTGAGAAGAGAGCTGATTCCAAGGATTCTATTGAAGAGGTAGGCCAACTTTCCACAAGCACCTCTACAGGAGCCTTCCCTCAGCAATATTTATCTGAAAGGGACCCAGAATTTCCTTCCTCAATTGGAATGGATACCGAGTTTCCCTGACTCGAAAGAAGGTTGGATTTCCTTGCAGTGGCTTGAATACAGGCTGTTCTTTCATCTCACAAGATAAAGGGATGTCTGAATCTTCTGTGCAGTCCCTTGAGAAAGCCCTAGGTCCCCGCCTCTTCAGGACACAAGGCCTCACATCCTTTGACACCTCCACATGCGGGCCCAGTTCAATGCTTCAAAAGGTGCCACAGCCTGACTCTTCTTGAAAATTGATAGGAATCCCAGTATCACTCTGTCAACTAGAAAGGGACGCTTGGTCTCCCACCTCACCTCCAGAAGTGTTCATATTGTCTTGCCAAGCCTAATTTAGATTCCTTAAGTGGACGTCATAACTAGATAGGAGTCCTTACGTCCTTGAACAAAGTCAAGTTTCGAATGGTCATCCCCGCCATAACTCCAGAATATACCCCAGGTTCATGCCGCAACTCGAGAAAACCCAGGAGACTTCCCTCTCACCGCGAGATGAGGCCCGATTGCCCTGCATTGGGTGCAGAGAAATTCCGTGTTCCCAATCAAACATGTAAGGAACCTCAATTTGCTTGACGGAACTCTAGAGAGTACCCCACAACACCTTCACATGTCTAGAAGGACACTGATGTCACTTCAGGAATGTGAAATAACACGGTGTAGCCGAAATCAAATCGAGATTACGCCCGATTCCCCTATATTGGCTCCAGAGCAGTTGCCTGTTGCCCATCATACACGACAAATGGCTTGACTTCCTTTACGAAATTACTGACATTAACTGAGACACAAGCCTCAAGTCTATAGGAACAACAATTTCAGCACAGGAACTCAAGGAAAGCTCCATGCACCCAATATCATTTCAAGAAGAGAGCTGATTCCCAGGATTCTATTGAACAGGTAGGCTAACTTTCCACAAGCAACTCAAGAGGAGCCTTCCCTCAGCAATAGGTATGTGAGAGGGACCCTGAGTTTGCTGCCTCAAGTGGAGTGGATACCGAGATGCTCTGAAAAGGAATAAGGTCGGAGTTCAATGAAGTGTCTTGAATGCAGGCTCGTCTTTCATCTCACAAGATGAAGCACTGTCTGAATACCCATTGGAGACCCTAGAGAAAACCCTAGTTCCCCGCCTCATCTGGACAGGGGGCCTCACATCCCTTGACACTTCGAGATGTTCGTGGAGTTCAATGCTTCAAAAGGTGATGAGGCCTCACTCTTCTTGAAAATTGATGGGAATCCCAATAGCTCTGGGGAAACTTAAAAGGTAAGCATGGTCTCCCACCTCACCTCCAGAAGCTTCTGTATAATCCTGCCAAGCCTAGTTTAGATTCCTGAGGTATCCGTCCTAACTAGACAGGAGTCCTGACTTCGCTGAACAAAGTGGAGTTTCGAATGGCCATCCCCGCTGTAACTCGAGAATATACCCCAGGTTCCTGCCGCAACTCGAGAGATCCCATGAGACATCCCCCTCGCCAGGATATGAGACTCGATTCTGCTGCATTGCATGCAGAGCAATCCCGTGTTCCCAATCAAACAGGTAAGGAGCCTCGATTTTCTTGATGGAACACCAAAGAGTCCCCACGAACACTGTCACAAGGGGAGATGAACTTTGAAGTCAACTCAGGAATGCAAAATAGCTCAGTGCACCCCAAATCAACTCAAGATGAAGCTAATTTCCCCTTCACTGGCTCCATAGCTATCCCGTGTTCTACATCATACAGGACAAGTGGCTTGACTTCCTTTAGGAAACTACAGAGATTAACTGAGACACCCATCTATATGAATATTAATTTCAGTACAGCAACTCAAGGAAAGCTCCATGCATGCCATATCGTCTCAAGATGAGAGCTGATTCCCTGTCTTTGACTGAAGAGGTGAGCCAACTTTCCACAAGCACCTCAAGAGGAGTTTTCCCTCAGCAGTAGGGATGTGAGAGGGACCCTGTGTTTTCTGTGTCAAGTGGAATGGACCCCGAGAGGCCCTGACTCAAAGAAGGCCCGATTTCCCTGCAGTGGCTTAAATTCAGTCTCCTCTTTCATCTCACAGCATGAAGACACGTCTGAATACCTTGTGGAGACCCTAGAGAAAGCCCTACTTCTCTGTCTCATCTGGACAGGGGGCCTCACATCTATTGTCACCTCGTGAGTCTCGTGGAGTTCAATGCTTCTAAAGGTGACGAGGCCTGACTCTTCTTGAAAATTGATAGGAATCACAGTATCTCTGTGGAAACTAGAAAGGGATGCTTGGTCGCCCACCTCACCTCCAGAAGCGTCTGTATTATCCTGCCAAGCCTAGCTTAGATTCCTAATGTGTCTGTCGTAACTAGACAGGAGTCCATACTTCACTTAACCAAGTGGAGTTTCAAATGGCCATCCCCGCTGTAACTCGAGAATATACCCCATGTTGCTGCCGCAACTCGAGAAATCCCATGAGACATCCCTCTCGCCGGGAGATGAGGCTCAATTCCCCTGCATTGTGTGCAGAGCAATCCCGTAATCGCAATCAAACACATAAGGAGACTCAATTTGCTTGACGGAAATCTAGAGAGTCCCCCAGAATACCCTCACATATCTAGAAGGACACTGATGTCACCGCAGGAATATGAAATAGCTTGGAGTAGTCCAAATCAACTCGAGATCGCACCCGATTCCACTGCATTGGCTCCAGAGCAATTCCCTGTTCCCCATCATACACGACAAGTGGCTCGACTTCCTTTAGGCAACTACCGATATTCCCTGAGACACACATCTCACATCTATAGGAACACCAATTTCAGCACAGGAACTCGAGGAAAGCTCCATGCACCCCATATCATCTCGAGAAGAGAGCTGATTCCCAGGATTCTATTGAACAGGTAGGCCAACTTTCCACAAGCACCTCAAGAGGAGCCTTCCCTCAGCAATAGCTATGTAAGAGGGACCCTTTATTTGCTGCCTCAAGTGGAGTGGATACCAAGATGCCCTGAGTCGAAATAAGGTCGGATTTCCCTGAAGTGGCTTGAATGCAGGCTCGTCTTTCATCTCACAAGATGAAGGAATGTCTGAATCCCCTTTGGAGACCCTAGAGAAAACCCTCGTTCCCCACCTCATCTGGACAGGGGCCTCACACCCCTTTGACACCTCGAGAGGCACAATGAATTCAGTGCTTCAAAAGGTGACGTTGCCTATCTCTTCTTGAGAATGGATAGGAAGCCCAATATCACTGTGCCAACTAGAAAGTGAATCTCGGTCTCCTGCCTCACCTGCAGAAGCATCTGTATTGCCCTGAAAATTCTAGTTTATATTCCTTAGGTGTCCATAGTAATTAGACAGGAGTCCTGATGCCGCTGAACAAACAATAGTTTTTAATGGCTACCCCCGCCGTAACTCAACAATATAACCCAGGATCCCGCCGCAACTCGAGAAAAACCAGGAGATTTCCCCCTCACCGAGAGATGAGGCCCGATTCCCCTGAATTGCATGCAGAGCAATGTCTTGTTCCCAATCAAACAGGTAAGGAGCCTTGATTTGCTTGACGGAACGACAGGGAGTCCCCCAGAAACCCCTCACAAGTCTAGAAGGACACTGATGTCACTACAGGAATGTGAAATAGCTCAGTGTAGCCCAAATCAACTCAAAATGACAACCAATTCCCCTGCATTGGCTTCAGAGCAATCCCCCGTTCCCCATTATACAGGACAAGTGGCTTGACTTCCTTTGGGCAACTACAGAGATTCCCTGAGACAACCGTCTCAAGTTGATAGGAACACCAATTTCAGCACAGAAACTTGAGGAAAGCTCCACACACCCCATATCGTCTCAAGAAGAGAGCTGATTCCAAGAATTCTATTGAAGAGGTAGGCCAACTTTCCACAAGCACCTCAAGAGGAGCCTTCCCTCAGCAATAGGTATGTGAGAGGGACCCTGAGTTTGCTGCCTCAAGTGGAGTGGATACCGAGATGCCCTGACTAGAAATAAGGTCGGATTTCCCTGAAGTGGCTTGAATGCAGGCTCGTCTTTCATCCCACAAGAAAAAGGGATGTCTGAATCCCCTGTGGAGACGCTAGAGAAAACCCTAGTTCCCCGCCTCATCTTCACAGGGGGCCTCACAAACCTTGACACCTCTAGAGGCTCATGGAGTTCAAAGCTTCCAAAAGTGATGATGCCTGACTCTTCCTGAAAACTCATAGGAATCCCAATATCTCTGTGCAAACTAGAAAGGGACGCTTGGTCTCCCACCTCACCGCCAGAAGCGTCTGTATAATCCTGCCAATCCCAGTTTAGATTCCTAATGTGTCCGTCATAACTAGACAGGAGTCCATACTTTGCTTAACCAAGTGGAGTTTCGAATGGCCATCCCCACTGTAACTCGAGAATATACCCCAGGTTCCTGCCGCAGCTCAAGAACTCCCATGAGACATCCCCCTTGTCCGGAGATGAGGCTCGATTCCCCTGCATTGCTTGCAGAGCAATTCCGTATTCCCAATCAAACACGTAAGGAGCCTCGATTTTCTTGATGGAACACCAGAGAGTCCCCAAGAACAGTATCAAAAGACGAGATAAACACTGATGTGACCTCAGAAATGCAAAATAGCTCGGTGTACCCCAAATCAACTAGAGATGAATCCCATTTCCCCTTCATTGGCTCCATAGCTATCCCATGTTCCACTTCATACAGAACAAGTGGCTTGACTTCCTGTAGGAAACTACAGAGATTCCCTGAGACACCCGTCTCAAGTCTATATGAATATTACTTTCAGTACAGCATCTCGAGGAAAGCTCCATGCACCCCATATCGTCCCAAGATGAGAGCTGATTCCCTGTCTTTGACTGAAGAAGTGTGCCAACTTTCAGCAAGCACCTCAAGAAGAGTTTTCCCTCAGCAATAGGTATTTGACAGGGTCCCTGTGTTTTCTGTCTCCAGTGGAATGGACCCCGAGAGGCCCTGACTCAAAAGAAGGCCAGATTTCCCTGCAGTGGCTTAAATTCAGGCTCGTCTTTCATCTCACAAGATAAAGGCTTTTCTGAATCCCCTGTGGAGACCCTAGAAAAAGCCGTAGTTCTACGCCTCATCTTGACATGGGCCTTACATAACTTTAACAACTCTAGAGGCACACAGAATTCAATGCTTTGAAAGGTGACAAAGTCTGACTCTTCTTGAAAATGGATAGGAAGCCCAATATCACTGAGCCAACTAGAATGTGAACCTCGGTCTCCTGCCTCATCTCCAGATGCGTCCGTATTTTCCTACCTAGCCTAGTTTAGATTCCTGAGCTGTCCATCGTAACTAGACAGGAGTCCTGACGCCACTGAAACAACAAAAGTTTTTAATGGCTACCACCGCCGTAACTCGAGAATATACCCCAGGTTCCCGCCGCACCTTGCGAAAAACCAGGAGAATTCCCCTTCACAGAGAGATGAGGCCTGATTCCCCTGCATTGCATGCAGAGCAATTGCTTGTTGCAAATCAAACATGTAAGGAGCCTTGATTTGCTTGATGGAACCAGAGAGATTCCCGCAGAAATCCCTCACAAGTCTAGAAGGACACTGATGTAACCGCAGGAATGTGAAATAGCTCGGGTTACCCAAATCAACTTGAAGTGATGAGAAATTCCCCTGCATTGGCTTCAGAGCAATGCTCCGTTCCCCATCATACAGAACAAGTGGCTTGACTTCCTTTGGGCAGCTCCAGAGATTCCCTGCGACACCCGTCTCAACTCTATAGGAACACCAATTTCAGCACAGGAACTCGAGGAAAGCTCCATGCACACCATATCATTTGGAGAAGAGATCTGATTCCAAGGATTCTATTGAAGAGGTAGGCCAACTTTCCCCAAGCACCCCAAGAGGAGCCTTCCCTCAGCAATATGTATGTGAGAGGGACCCTGAGTTTGCTGACTCAAGTGGAGTGGATACCGAGATGCCCTGACTTGTCAGAACGTCGGATTTCCTTGGAGGGGCTTGAATGCAGTCTCGTCTTTCATCTCACAAGATAAAGGGATGTGTGAATCTTCTGTGCAGTCCCTAGAGAAAGCCCTAGGTCCCTGCCTCATCAGGACACAGGGCTTCACATCCGTTGACACCACCAGAGGCGGGCCCAGTTCAGTGCTTCAAAAGGTGATGATGCCTGACTCTTCTTGAAAATTGATGTGACTAAACAACTTCTGATCACTAGCAGCGGACATCAGGCACCCAGAAAAGCAGCCCATTGTCTTCGAAGGGAGGTAGGACAAGGGTATTGAAGATTGAAAAGGGAGACAAGGGAACGAGGGACGGAGACCCGTCCAGGGAAGGGAGTCTTAATAGAGGAAGTTTCCAATCACCAGG
>SNSB01004019.1:182424-221937 GCA_012922965.1 Capreolus pygargus | reverse complement strand
GGGGATCGGGATGGGGAAGACATGTAAACTCAAGGCCGTGTCATTTCAATGTATGACAAAATTCACTACAAATTAAAAAAAAATAAAAATAAAAAGCAAAAAAAAAAAAAAGAAAGAAAATTGATATGAATCCCAATATCATTGTGCCAACTAGAAAGGGACGCTTGGTCCCCGGATTCACCTCCAGAAGTGTTCGTACTGTCTTGCCAAGCCTAGTTTAGATTCATTTGGTGGCCGTCGTAACTAGACAGGAGTCCTTACGTCATTGAACAAAGTCAAGTTTCGAATGTACATCCCCACCGTAACTCGAGAATATATGCCAGGTTCCGGCCGCAACTCGACAAAACCGAGGAGACTTCCCCCTCATCACGAGATGAAGCCCGATTCCCTTGCATTACGTGCAGAGTAATTCCGTGATCCCAATCAAACACGTAAGGAGCCTTAATTTGCTTGACAGAACTCTAGAGAGTACCCCAGAACACCCTCACATGTCTAGAAGGACACTGATGTCACCGCAGGAATGTGAAATAACATGGTGTAGCGCAAATCAACTCGAGATTGCGCCCAATTCCCCTGCATTGGCTCCAGAGCAATTCCCTGTTCCCCATCATACACGACAGTGGCTTGACTTCCTTTAGGTAACTACCGAGATTCCCTGAGACACACGTCTCAAGTCTATAGGAACAGAAATTTCAGCACAGGACCTCTAGGAAAGCTCCATGTACCGCATATCGTCTTGAGAAGAGAGCTGATTCCCAGGATTCTATTGAAGAGGTGAGGGAACTTTCCACAAGCACCTCAAGAGTAGCCTTCCCTCTGCAATAGGTAAGTGAGAGGGATCCTGAGTTTGCTGCCAAAAGTGGAGTGGATACCAAGATGCCCTGACTAGAAATAAGGTCGTATTTTCCTGAAGTGGCTTGAATGTAGGCTCGTCATTCATCTCACAAGATGAAGGGATGTCTGAATCCCCTGTGGAGACCATAGAGAAAACCCTATTTCCTAGCCTGATCTGGACAGGGGGCCTCACATCCCTCGACATCTTGAGAGGCTCATGGAATTCAATGCTTCATAAGGTGACGAGGCCTGACTCTTCTTGAAAATTGATAGGAATCCCAATATCTCTGAGGAAACTAGAAAGGGATGCATGGTCTCCCACCTCACTTCCAGAAGCGTCTGTATTATCCTGCCAAGCCTAGTTTAGATTCCTGAGGTGTCCGTCATAACTTGACAGGAGTCCGGACTTCACTGAACCAAGTGGAGTTTCGAATGGCCATCCCCGCTGTAACTCGAGAATATACCCTGGGTTCCTGCCGCAACGCGAGATATCCCATGAGACAACCCTCTCTCCAGGCAGATGAGACTTGATTCCCCTGCATTGCGTGCAGAGCAATCCCGTGTTCCAAATCAAACATGTAAGGAGCCTCGATTCTCTTGATGGAAAACCAGAGAGTCCCCAAGAACACTGTCACAAGGCGAGATGAACACTGAAGTCACCTCAGGAATCCAAAATAGCTCAGCATACCACAAATCTTTTTGAGATGAAGCCCATTTCCCCTTCATGTCTCCATAGCTATCCCGTGTTCCACATCATACAGGACAAGTGGCTTGACTTCCTTTAGGAAACTACAGAGATTCCTGAGACACCCGTCTCAAGACTATCTGAATATTAATTTCAGTACAGGAACTCGAGGAAAGCTCCATGCACACCATATCGTCTGAAGATGAGAGCTGAGTCCCTGTATTTGACTGAAGAGGTGAACCAACTTTCCACAAGCACCTCAAGAGGAGTTTTCCCTCAGCAAAAGGTATTTAGAGGGACCCGGTGTTTTCTGTCTCAAGTGGAATGGACCTCGAGAGGCCCTGACTCATAAGAAGGCCAGATTTCCCTGCAGTGGCTTAAATTCAGGCTTGTCTTTGATCTCACAAGATGAAGGGATGTCTGAATCCCCTGTGGAGACCCTAGAGAAAGCCTTAAGTCTGTGCCTCATCTGCACAGGGGGAATCACAGCAGTTTGACACCTCGATAGGCACATGGAATTCAATGCTTCAAAAGGTGACGATGCCTGACTCTTCTTGAAATTGGATAGGAATCCCAAAATCTCTGTGCCAACTAGAGAGTGAAACTCGATCTCCTGCCTCACCTCCAGAAGTGTCCGTAGTGTCCTGCCAAGCCTAGTTTAGACTTCTGAGGTGTCCATCTTAACCAGAGAGGAGTCCTGATGTTGTTGAAAAAACAAAAGTTGCTAATGGCTACCCCTGCCGTAACTCGAGAATGTATCTCAGGTTCCCACCGCAACTCGAAAAAACCATGAAACTCCTCCCTTGCAGAGAGATGAGACCCGATACCCCTGCTTTGCATGCAGAGCAATTCCTTGTACCCAATCAAACAGATAAGGAGCCTTGATTTGCTATATGGAATTACAGAGAGTCCCCCAGAAATCCCTCACAAGTCTAGAACACTGTTGTCACCGCAGGAATGTGAAATAGCTCGGTGTAGCACAAATCGACTCAAAATGATGACCGATTCCCCTGCACTGCCTTCAGAGAAATCCCCCATTCCCCATCATACAGGACAAGTGGTTTGATTTCCTTCAGGCAACTCCAGAGATTCCTTGTGACACCCGTGTCAAGTCGATCGGAACAGCAATTTCAGCACAGGAACTCGACTAAAGCTCCATGCATCCAATATCATCTCGAGAAGAGAGCTAATTCCCAGGACTCTATTGAACAGGTAGGCCAAATTTCCACAAGCACTTCAAGAGGAGCCTTCCATCAGTAATAGGTATGTGAGAGGGACCCAGAGTTTGCTGCCTCAAGTGGAGTAGATACCAAGAGGCCCTGACTAGAAACAAGGTCAGATTTCCCTGAAGTGGCTTGAATGCAGGCTCGTCTTTCATCTCACAAGAAGAGGGGATGTCTGAATCCCCTTTGGAGACAGTAGAGAAAACACTAGTTTCACGCCTCATCAGAAAAGGGGGCCTCACATGCCTTGACACCGCGAGAGGCCCGAGGAGTTCAGTGCTTCAAAAGGTGCCGAGGCCTGACTCTTCTTGAAAATTGATAGGAATCCTAATATCTGTGGAAACTAGAAAGTGACGCTTAGTTTCCCACCTCACCTCCAAAAGCGTCTGTATTATCCTGCCAAAACTAGTTTAGATTACTGAGGTGTCCGTCGTAACTAGACAGGTGTCCTGACTTCCCTGAACCAAGTGGAAGTTCTAACGGCCATCCCCTCTGTAACTTGAGAATATTCCCCGGGTTCGTGCCATAACTCGAGAAATCCCATGAGACATCACCCTCACCGGGGGATGAGGTTCGATTCCCCTGCACTGCATGCAGTGCAATCCTGTGTTCCCAATCAAACACGTAAGGAGCCTCAATTTGCTCGATTGAACATCAGAGAGTCCCCAAGAACACTGTCACAAGACAAGAAGAATGCTGATGTCACATAAGGAATGCAAAATAGCTTGGTGTACCCCAAGTCAACTCGTGATGAAGACCATTTCCCCTTCATTGGCTCCATAGCTATCCCGTGTTTCACATCATACAGAACAAGTGGCTTGACTTCCTTTAGCAAACTACAGAGATTCCCTGAGACACCTGTCTCAAGTCTATATGAATATTACGTTCAGTACAGCATCTCGAGGAAAGTTTCATGCACCCCATATGGTCTCAATATGAGAGCTGATTCCCTGTCTTTGACTGAAGTGGTGAGCCAGCTATCCACAAGCATCTCAAGAGGAGTTTTCCCTCAGCAATAGGTATTTGAGATGGTCACTGTGTTTTCTGTCTCAAGTGGAATGGACCCCGAGAATCCCTGACTCAAAAGAAGGCCGGAATTACCTGCAGTGGCTTAAATTCAGGCTCATCTTTCATCTCACAAGATGAAGGCATGTCTGAATCCCCTGTGGGGACCCTAGAGAAAACCATAGGTCTACACCTCATCTGGACAGGGGCCTCACATCCCTTCGACACCTCGAGAGGCACACAGAATTCAATGCTTCAAAAGGTGACGATGCCTGACTCTTCTTGAAAATGGATAGGAAGCCCAATATCACTGAGCCAACTAGAATATTAACCTCAGTCTCCTGCCTCACCTCCAGAAGCGTCGGTATTGTCTTGCCAAGCCTAGTTTAGATTCCTGAGCTGTCCATCGTAACTAGACAGGAGTCCTGACGCCGCTGAGCAAACAAAAGTTTTTAATGGCTACCCACGCCGTAACTTGAGAATATAGCCCAGGATCCCGCCACATCTAAAAAAAAAACCAATAGATTTCCCCCTCACCGAGAGATGAGGCCCAATTCCCCTGCATTGCGTGCAGAGCAATTGCTTGTTCCCAATCAAACAGGTAAGGAGCCTTGATTTGCTTGACGAAACTACAGAGAGTCCCCCAGAAATCCCTCACAAGTCTAGAAGGACACTGATGTAACTTCAGGAATGTGAAATAGCTCGGGGTAGACCAAATAAAATCGAAATGATGACCAATTCCCCTGCATTGGCTTCAGAGCAATCCCCCATTCCCTATCATACAGGACAAGTGGCTTGGCTTCCTTTGGGCAACTACGAAGATTCCCTGCGACACCCGTCTCAAGTTTATTGGAACAACAATTTCAGCACAGGAACTCGAGGAAAGCTGCATGCAGCACATATCGTCTTGAGAAGAGAGCTGATTCCAAGAATTCTATTAAAGAGGTAGGCCAACTTGCGACACGCACCTCAAGAGGAGCCTTCCCTCAGCAATCGGTATGTGAGAGGGACCCTGAGTTTGCTGCCTCACGTGCAGTTGATACCGAGATTCCCTGACTCGAAAGAAGGTCGGACTTCCTTGCAGGGGATTGAATGCAGGCTGGTCTTTCATCTCACAAGATAAAGGGAAGTCTGAATCTTCTGCTCAGTCCCTAGAGAAAGCCCTAGGTCCCAGCCTCATCTGGACAGGGGGACTCTCATCCCTTGACACATTGAGAGGCAAACTGAGTTCAATGCTTCAAAAGGTGATGATGTCTGACTCTTTTTGAAAATTGATAGGAATCCCAATATCACTGTGCCAACTAGAAAGGGATGCTTGGTCTCACACCTCACCTACAGAAGGGTTCGTATTGTCCTGCCAAGCCAGGTTTAGATCCCTGAGATATCCGTCTTAACTAGACAGGAGCAATTACGCTGTTAAAGAAACTGGAGTTAAGAATGGCCATCCCCGCCGCAACTCGAGAATATAGCCGAGGTTCCTGCCGCAACTCGAGAAAACAAATGAGACTTCACCCTCCCGGCTAGATGAGGGCCTAATCTGATTCATTGGGTGTAGAGCAATTCCGTGTTCCCAACCAAACACGTAAGGAGCCACAGTGTGCTTGACAGAACACCAGAGAGTCCTCAAGACCACAGTCACAAGATGAGAAGAACACTGCTGTCACCTCAGGAATGCAAAAGACCTCAGTGTACCACAAGTCAACTCGAGATGAAGCGCATTTCCCCTTCATTGGCTCCATAGCTATCCCGTGTTCCACATCATACAGAACAAGTGGCTTGACTTCCTTTAGGAAATTACAGAGATTCCATGAGACACCAGTCTCAAGTCTATATGAATATTAATTTCAGTACAACAACTCGAGGAAAGCTCCTTGCACCCTATATCATCCCAAGATGAGAGCCAATTCCCTGTCTTTGACTGAAGAGGTGAGCCAACTTTCCACAAGCACCTCAAGAGGAGTTTTCCCTCAGCAGTAGGGATGTGAGAGGGACCCTGTGTTTTCTGTCTCAAGTGGAATGGACCCCGAGAGGCCCTGACTCAAAAGAAGGCCAGATTTCTCTTCAGTGCCTTAAATTCAGGCTCGTCATTCATCTCACAAGATGAAGGCATGTCTGAATCCCCTGTGGAGACCCTAGAGAAAGCCGTAGGTGTCCACCTCATCTCAACAGGAATCCTCACATCCCTTTGACGCCTCTAGAGGCACACGGAATTCAATGCTTCATAAGGTGATGATGCCTGACTCTTCTTGAAAATGCATAGGTATCTCAATATCACTGTGCCAACTAGAAAGTGAAACTCGGTCTCCTGCCTCACCTCCAGAAGCATCCGTAATGTTCTGCAAAGCCTAGTTTAGACTCCTGAGGTGTCCATGTGAACTAGAGAGGATTCCGGACGTCGCTGAAAAAACAAACGTTAATGGCTACACCAGCCGTGACTCGAAAATGTACTCCAGGTTCCAGCCGCCACTCGAGAAACACCATGAAACTTCCCCCTCGCTGAGAGATGAGGCCCGATTCCCCTGCATTTCCTGCAGAGCAATGTCTTGTTCCCAATCAAACAGGTACGTAGCCTTGATTTGCTTGACGGAACTACAGAGAATCCCCCAGAATGCCCTCACAAGTCTAGAGGGACACTGATATCAATGCAGGAATGTGAAATAGCTCGATTTAGCCGAAATCAACTTGAAATGACGACCAATTCCCCAGCATTGGCTTCAGAGCAATGCCCCTTTCCCCATCATACAGGACCATTGGCTTTGATTCCTTTGGGCAACTCCTGAGATTCCCTGAGACACCCGTCTCAAGTCTATAGGAACACCAATTTCAGCACAGGAACTCAAGGAAAGCTCCATGCACCCCATATCGTCTTGAGAAGAGAGCTGATTCTCAGGATTCTATTGAAGAGGTAGGCCACCTTCCCACAAGCACCTCAAGAGGAGCCTTCCCTCAATAATCGCTATGTGAAGGGGACCCTGAATTTGCTGCATCACTTGCAGTGGATACTGAGATTCTCTGACTCGAAAGAAAGTTGGATTTCCATGCAGTGGCTTGAATGCTGGCTCGTCTTTATTCTCACAAGATAAAGGGTTGTCTGAATTTTCTGTACAGTCCCTAGAGAATGCCCTAGGTCCCAGCCTCATCTAGACAGGGGGCCTCACATTTCTTGACACCTCGAGATGCCCACGGAATTCAGTACTTCAAAAGATGCTGAGGCCTGACTCTTCTTGAAAATTGATAGGAATCCCAATATCTCTGTGGAAACTAGAAAGAGGCGCTTGGTCTCCCACCTCACCTCCAGAAGCATCTGTATTATCCTGCCAAACCTAGTTTACATTCCTGAGGTGTCCATCCTATCTAGACACGAGTGCTGACTTCGACAAACAAAGTGGAGTTTTGAATGGCCATCCCCGCTGTAACTCGAGAATATACCCCAAGTTCCTACCGCAACTTGAGAAATCCCATGAGACATCCCCCTCAGCGGGAGATGAGGCCTGAAAACCCTGCATCGGGAGCAGAGCAATTCTGTGTTCCAAATCAAACACGTAAGGAGTCCCAAAGTGCTTGATGGAACAACAGAGAGTCCCCAAGACCACTGTCACAAGACGAGAGGAACACTGCTGTCACCTTAGGAATGCAAAATAGCTCAGTGTACACCAAGTCAACTCGAGATGAAGCCCATTTCCCCTTCATTGGCTCCATAGCTATCCTGTGTTCCACATCATACAGAACAAGTGGCTTGACTTCCTTTAGGAAACTATAGAGATTTCCTGAGACAGCAGTCTCAAGCCTATATGAATATTAATTTCAGTACAGCAACTCGAGGAAAGATCCATTCACACCATATCGTCACAAGATGAGAACTGACTCCCTGTCTTTGACTGAAGAGGTGAGCCAACTTTCCACAACACCTCAAGAGGAGTTTTCCCTCAGAAGTAGGGATGTGAGAGGGACCCTGTGTTTTCTGTCTCAAGTGGAATGGACCCCGAGAGGCCCTGACTCATAAGAAGGCCCTATTTCCCTGCAGTGTCTTAAATTCAGGCTCGTCTTTCATCTCACAAGATAAAGTTGTGTCTGAATCTTCTGTGCAGTCCCTAGAGAAAGCCCTAGTTCCCAGCCTCATCTTGACAGGGTACCTCACATTCCTTGAAACCTCGAGAGGCTTACGGAGTTCAATGTTTCAAAAGGTGCCGAGGACTGCCTCTTCTTGAAAATTGATAGGAATCCCAATATATCTGTGGAAACTAGAAAGGGACACTTGGCCTCCAACCTCACATCCAGAAGCGTCTGTATTATCCTGCCTAACCGAGTTTAGATTGCTGAGGTGTCCGTCCTAACTAGACAGGAGTCCTGACTTCACTGAACAAAGTGGAATTTCGAATGGCCATCCCCGCTGTAACTCAAGAATATACCCCAGGTTCCTGCCGCAACTCGAGAAATCCCGTGAGTCATCCCCCTCAGTGGGAAATGAGGCCCGAATCCCCTGCACTGGGTGCAGAGCAATTCCGTGTTGACAATCAAACAGGTATGGAGCTTAAATGTGCTTGATGAAACCCCAGAGAGTCCGCAAGACCATAGATACAAAATGAGAGGAACACTGCTGTCACCTCAGGAATGCGAAATAGTTCGGTGTACCCCAAGTCAGCTCGAGATGAAGCCCATTTTCCCTTCATTGCCTCTATAGCTATCCCCTGTTCCACATCATACAGAACAAATGGCTTGACTTCCTTTAGAAAACTTCAGAGATTCCCTGAGACACCAGTCTCAAGTCTATATGAATATTAATTTCTGTACAGCAACCCGAGGAAAGATCCATGCACACCATATCATCCAAAGATGAGAGCTGATTACCTGTCTTTGACTAAAGAGGTGATCCCACTTTCCACAAGCACCTCAAGAGGAATTTTCCTTCAGGAGTAGGGATGTGAGAGGGTCCCTGTGTTTTCTGACTCAAGTGGAATGGACTCCGAGAGGCCCTGACTCAAAAGAAAGCCCGATTTCCCTGCAGTGGCTTAAATTCAGGCTTGTATTTCATCTCACAAGATGAAGGCATGTCGGAGTCAACTGTGGAGACCATAGAGAAAGCCGTAGGTGACCGCCTCATCTAGACAGGGGGCCTCACATTTCTTTGACCCCTCGAGAGGCACATGGAATTCAATGCTTCATAAGGTGACGATGCCTGAATCTTCTTGAAAATGGATAGGAATCCCAATATCACTGTGCCAACTAGAAAGTGAATCTCAGTCTCCTCCCTCACCTCCAAAAGTGTCCGTATTATTCTGCCAAGCCTAGTTTAGAGTCCTGAGGTGTCCATCTTAACTAGAGAGGAGTCCTGACGTCACTGAAAAAACAAAAGTTGTTAATGGCTACCCCTGTCGTAACTTGAGAATATACCACTGGTTCCCGTCACAACTCGGGAAAAGCCAAGAAACTTCCCCATTGCTGAGAGATGAGACCCAATTCCCCTGCATTCCTTGCAGAGCAATGTCTTGTTCCCAATCAAATAGGTAAGGAGTGTTGATTTGCTTGACGGAACTACAGAGAGTCCCCCAGAAATCCCTCACCAGTCTAGAAGGACACTGATGTCACCACAGGATTGTGAAATAGCTCAGTGTAGCCCAAATCAACTTGAAATGATGACCAATTCACCAGCATTGGCTTCAGAGCAATGCACCATTCCCCATCATACAGGACAATTGGCTTGGCTTCCTTTGGGCAACTCCAGAGATTCCCTGAGACACCCGTTTCAAGTCTATAGGAACATCAGTTTCAGCACAGGAATTCGAGGAAAGCTCGATGCACACCATATTGTATTGAGAAGAGAGCTGATTCCCCGGATTCAATTAAAGAGGTAGGGCACCTTCCGACAAGCACCTCAAGAGGAGCCTTCCCTCAGCAATGGGTATGTGAGAGGGACCCTGAATTTGCTGCCTTACGTGCAGTTGATACCGAGATTCCTTGACTCAAAAGAAAGTCGGATTTCCTTGCAGTTCCTTGAATGCAGGCTCGTCTTTCATCTCACAAGATAAAGGGATGTATGAATCTTCTGTGCAGTCCCTAGAGAAAGCCCTAAGTCCCAGCCTCATCTGGACAGGGGGCCTCATATCCCTTGATACCTCAAAAGGCAGAACGAGAATAATGCTTCAAAAGGTGCCGAGGCCTGACTCTTCTTGAAAATTGATAGGAATCCCAGTATCTCTGTGGAAACTTGAAAGGGATGCATGGCCTCCCACCTCAGCTCCAGAAACGTCTGTATTATCCTGCCAAACATAGTTTACATTCCTGAGATGTCCGTCCTAAATAGACAGGAGTCCTGACTTCGCTGAACAAAGTGTAGTTTCGAATGGAAATCCCCCCTGTAACTCGAGAATATACCCAAGGTTCCTGCCGCAACACGAGAAATCCCACGAGGCATGCCCCTCCGTGGGAGATGAGGCGCGAATCCCCTGCATTGGGTGCAGAACAATATGGTGTTCCCAATCAAACACATAAGGAGCCTCAATGTGCTTGATGGAACAGCAGAGAGTCCCCAAGACACTGTCACAAGACGAGAGGAACACTGCTGTCACCTCAGGAATGCAAAATTGCTCGATGTACCCCAAGTCAACTCGAGATGAAGCCCATTTCCCATTTATTGGCTCCATAGCTATCCCATGTTCCACATCATACAGAACAAGTGGCTTGACTTCCTTTAGGAAACTACAGAGATTCCCTGAGACAGCAGTCTCAAGTCTATATGAATATTAATTTCAGTACATCAACCCGAGGAAAGCTGCATGCACCATATATCGTCCCAACATTTGAGATGATTCCCTGTCTTTGACTGAAGAAGTGAGCCAACTTTCCACAAGCACCTCAAGAGGAGTTTTCCCTCAGCAGTAGGAATGTGAGAGGGACCCTGTGTTTTCTGTCTCAAGTGGAATGGACCCCGAGAGGCCCTGACTCAAAAGAAGGCCAGATTTCCCTTCAGTGTCTTAAATTCAGGCTCGTCATTCATCTCACAAGATGAAGGCATGTCTGAATCCCCTGTGGAGAACCTACAGAAAGCCTTAGGTGTCCAACTCATTTGGACAGGGGGCCTCACATTCCTTTGACCCATCAAGAGGCACACGGAATTCAGTGCTTCATAAGGTGATGATGCCTGACCCTTCTTGAAAATGGATAGGAATCCCAGTACCACTTTGCCAACTAGAAAGTGAACCGCGGTCTCCTACCTCACCTCCAGAAGCGTCCGTATTTTTGTGCCAAGCCTTGTTTAGACTCCTGAGGTGTCCATCTTAACTAGAGAGGAGTCCTGAAGTCGCTGAAAAAACAAAAGTTGTTAATGTCTACCCCTGCCATAACTCGAGAATGTAACCCGGGTTCCCGCTGCAACTCGAGAAAAACCATAAAACTTCCAACTAGCTGAGAGATGAGGTCCGATTCCCCTGCATTGGGTGCAGAGAAATGCCTTGTTCCCAATAAAACAGTTTAGAAGTCTTGATTTGCTTGACGGAACTACAGAGAATCCCTGAGAAATCCCTCACAAGTGTAGAAGGACATTGATGTCATCGCAGGAATGTGAAATAGCTCGGTGTAGCCCAAATCAATTTGAAATGACAACCAATTCCCCTGCATTGGCTTCAGAGCAATGCCCCGTTTTCCATCATACAGGACAATTGGCTTGGCTTCCTTTGGGCAACTCCAGAGATTCCCTGAGACACCCGTCTCAAGTCTATAGGAACACCAATTTCAGCAGAGGACCTCAAGGAAAGCTGCATGCACCCCATATTGTCTCGAGAAGAGAGCTGATTCCCTGGATTCTATTAAAGAGGAAGGCCACCTTCCCACAAGCACCTCAAGAAGAGCCTTCCCTCAGCAATCTGTATGAGAGAGGAACCATGAATTTGATGCCTCATGTGCAGTGGACACCGAGATTCCCTGACTCGAAAGAAAGTTGGATTTCCTTGCAGTGGCTTGAATGCAGGCCCGTCTTTCATCTGACAAGATAAAGGGGTGTCTGAATCTTCTGTGCAGTCCCTAGAGAAAGGCCTAGGTCCCAATCTCATCTGGACAGGGGGCCTCATATCCCTTGACACCTCGAGAAGCCCATGGAGTTCAATGCTTCAAAACGAGCCGAGGCCTGACTCTTGTTGAAAATTGATAGGAAACCCAATATCTCTGTGGAAACTAGAAAGGGATGCTTGGTCTCCCACCTCAGCTCCAGATGAGTCTGTATTATTCTGCCAAACCTAGTTTAGATTCCTGAGGTGTCCGTCCTAACTATTCAGGAGTCCTGAGTTCGCTGAACAAAGTGGAGGTTCTAATTTCCATCCCCGCTGTAACTCGAGATTATACCCCAGGTTCCTGCCACAACTCGAGAAATCCAATAAGACATCCGCCTCGGCGGGAGATGAGGCCCGAATCTGATGCATTGGGTGCAGAGCAACTCCCTGTTCCCTATCAATCACGTAAGGATCCTCAATGTCCTTGATGGAACACCAGAGAGTCCCCAAGAAAACTGTCACAAGAGGAGAGGAACACTGCTCTCAACTCAGGAATGCAAAATAGCTCGGTGTACCCCACATCAACTCGAGATGAAGCCCATTTCCACCTCATTGGCTCCATAGCTATCCCGTGTTCCACATCATACAGAACAAGTGGCTTGACTTCCTTTAGGAAACTATAGAGATTCCCTGAGACACCAGTCTCAAGTCTATATGAATATGAATTTCAGTACAGCAAATCGAAGAAAGCTCCATGCACCACATATTGTCCCAAGATGAGAGCTGATTCTCTGTCTTTGACTGAAGAGGTGAGCCAACTGTCCACAAGCACCTCAGGAGGAGTTTTCCCTCAGCAGTCGGGATGTGAGAGTGACCCTGTGTTTTCTGTCTCAAGTGGAATGGACCCCGGAAGGACCTGACTCAAAAGAAGGCCCGATTTCCCTGCAGTGGCTTAAATTCACATTCGTCTTTCATCTCACAAGATGAAGGCATGTCAGAATCCCCTGTGGAGACCCTAGAGAAGGCCATAGCAGTGCACCTCATCTGGACAGGGGGCCTCACATCCCTTTGAACCCTCGAGAGGCACACGAAATTCAGTGCTTCATAAGGTGACAATGTCTGACTCTGCTTGAAAATGCATAGGAATCCCAATATCACTCTGCCAACTAGAAAGTGAACCTTGGTCTCGTGCCTCACCTCCAGAAGTGTCCGTATTGTTCTGCCAAGCCTAGTTTAGACTCCTGAGGTGTCTATCTGAATTAGAGAGCAGTCCTGATGTCGCTGAAAAAACAAAATTTGTTAATGGCTACCCCTGCCGTAACTCGAGAATGTACCCCAGGTTCCTGCCGCGACTCGAGAAAAAACATGAAACTTCTGCCTCGCTGAGAGATGAGGCCCGATTTCTCTGCATTGCGTGCAGAGCAACGCCTTGTCCCAATCAAACAGGTAAGGAGCCTTAATTTGCTTGACGGAACTACAGAGAGTCCCCAGAAATCCCTCACAACTCTAGAAGGACAGTGATGTCACCGCAGGAATGTGAAATATTTCGGTGTAGCCGAAATCAACTTGAAATGATGACAAATTGCCCGGCATTGGCTTCACAGCAATGCCCCATTCCCCATTAATCAAGACAATTGGCTTGGCTTCCTTTGGTCAACTCCAGAGTTTCCCTGAGACACCAGTTTCAAGTCTATAGGAAGACCAATTTCAGGACAGGAACTCGAGGAAATCTCCATGCACGCCATATCGTCTCGAGAAGAGATCTGATTCACAGGATTTTATTAAGGAGGTAGGCCACCTTCCCACAAGCACCTCAAGAGGAGCCTTACCTCAGCCATCGGTATGTGAATGGGACCCTGAATATGCCGCCTCACGTGCAGTGGATACCGAGATTCCCTGACTCGAAAGAAAGTCGGATTTGCTTGCATTGGATTGAAGTCAGGCTCATCTTTCATCTCAAAAGATAAAGAGATGTCTGAATCTTCTGTTCAGTCACTAAAGAAAGCCCTAGGTCCCAGCCTCATCTTGACAGGGGAACTCACATCCCTTGACACCTTGAGAGGTGGACCGACATCAATGCTTCAAAACGTGCCGAGGCCTGACTTCTTGAAAGTTGATAGGAATCCCAATATCTCTGTGGAAACTAGAAGGGGACAGTTGGTCTCCCACCTCACCTCCAGAAGCGTCTGTATTATCCTGCCAAACCTAGTTTAGATTCCTGAGGTGTCCATCCTAACTAGACAGGAGTCCTGACTTCGCTGAACAAAGTGGAGTTTCGAAAGGCCATCCCCGGTGTAACTCGAGACAATACCCTAGGTTCCTGGCGCAACTCGAGAAATCCCATGAGACATCACCCTCGTCAGGAGATGAGGCCCGAATCCCCGGCATTGGGTGCAGAGCAATTCGGTGTTCACAATCAAACAGGTAAGGAGCCTCAATGTGCTTGATGGAACAACAGAGAGTCCCCAAGACCACTGTCACAAGATGAGAGGAATACTGCTGTCACCTCAGGAATGCAAAATAGCTCGGTGTACCCCAAGTCAACTTGAGATGAAGCCCATTTCCCCTTCATTGGCTCCATAGCTCTCCCGTGTTCTACATCATACAGAACAAGAGGCTTGACTTCCTTTAGGAAACTACAGAGATTCCCTGAGACACCAGTCTGACGTCAATATGAATATTAATTTCAGTATAGAAATTCAAGGAAAGCTCCATGCACCCCATATCATCTCGAGAAGAGAGCTGATTCACAGGATTCTAATAAAGAAGTAGGCCACCTTCCCACAAGCACCTCAAGAGGAGCCTTCCCTCAGCAGTCAGTATGTGAGAGGGACCCTGAATTTGCTTACTCACGTACAGTGTATACCGAGATTCCCTGACTCGAAAGAAAGTCAGATATCCGTGCAGTAGCTTGAATGCATGCTCATCTTTCATCTCGCAAGATAAAGGGATGTCTGAAACTTCTGTGCAGTCCTAGAGAAAGCCCTAGATCCCAGCCTCATCTGGAGAGGGGGCCTCACATCCCTTGACACCTTGAGATGCCCTCTGTGTTCAATGCTTCAAAAGGTGCCGAGGCCTGATTCTTCTTGAAAATTGATAGGAATCCCAATATCTCTGTGGAAACTAGAATGGGATGCTTGGTTTCCCACCTCACCTCCAGAAGCATCTATGTTTTACTGCCAAACCTAGTTTACATTCCTGACGTGTCCGTCCTAACTAGACAGGAGTCCTGATTTCGCAGAACAAATTGGAGTTTCGAATGGCCATCCCCACTGTAACTGGAGAATATACCCCAGATTCCTGCCGCAACTCGAGAAATCCCATGAGACATCACCCTCGTCGGGAGATGAGGCCCGAATCCCCTGCATTGGGTGCAGAACAATTCCGTGTTCCCAATCCAACACGTAAGGAGCCTCAATGTGCTTGATGGAACACCAGAGAGTCCCCAAGACCACTGTCACAAGACGAGAGGAACACTGCTGTCACTTCAGGAATACAAAATAGCTCGGTATACCCCTAGTCAACTCGAGATGAAGCCCATTTCCCCTTCATTGGCTCTATAGCTATACTGTGTTCCACATCGTACAAAACACGTGGCTTGACTTACTTTAGGAAACTACAGAGATTCCCTGAGACACCAGTCTCAAGTCTATATGAATATTAATTTCAGTACAGCAACTCGAGGAAAGCTGCTTGCACCCCATATCGTCGCAAGATGAGAGCTGATTCCATGTCTTTGAATGAAGAGGTGAGTCAACAGTCCACAAGCACCTCAAGAGGAGTTTTCCCTCAGTGGTAGGGATGTGAGAGGGACCCTGTGTTTTTTGTCTCAAGTGGAATGGACCCCGGGAGGACCTGACTCAAAAGAAGGCCCGATTTCCCTGCAGTGGCTTAAATTCAGGCTCGTCTTTCATCGCACAAGATGATGGCATGTCTGAATCCCTAGTAGAGATCCTAGAGAAAGCCATAGCAGTGTGCCTAATCTGGACAGGGGGCCTCACATCCCTTTGAACCCTCGAGAGGCACACAAAATTCAATGCTTCTTAAGGTGACAATGTCTGACTCAGCTTGAAAATGCATAGGAATCCCAATATCACTGTGCCAACTAGAAAGTGAACCTCGGTCTCCTGCCTCACCTCCAGAAGTGTCGGTATTGTTCTGCCAAGCCTAGTTTAGACTCCTGTGGTGTCTATCTGAACTAGAGAGGAGTCCTGACGTGGCTGAAAAAACAAAATTTGTTAATGGCTACCCCTGCCGTAACTCGAGAATGTACCCCAGGTTCCTGCCACGACAAGAGAAAAAACATGAAACTTCTCCCTCGCTGAGAGATGAGACCCGATTTCTCTGCATTGCGTGCAGAGCAATGCCTTGTCCCAATCAAACAGGTAAGGAGCTTTAATTTGCTTGATAGAACTACAGAGAGTCCCCAGAAATCCCTCACAACTCTAGAAGGACACTGATGTCACCGCAGGAAAGTGAAATAGCTCGGTGTAGCCGAAATCAACTTGAAATGATGACCAATTGCCCGGCATTGGCTTCACAGCAATACCCCATTCCCCATCAACCAAGACAATTGGCTTGGCTTCCTTTGGTCAAATCCAGAGTTTCCCTGAGACACCAGTTTCAAAACTATAGGAAGACAAATTTCAGGACAGGAACTCGAGGAAATCTCCATGCACCCCATATCATCTCGAGAAGAGAGCTGATTCACAGGATTTTATTAAGGAGGTAGGCCAACTTCCCACAAGCACCTCAAGAGGAGCCTTACCTCAGCCATCCGTATGTGAATGGGACCCTGAATATGCCGCCTCACGTGCAGTAGATACCGAGATTCCCTGACTCGAAAGAAAGTCGGATTTGCTTGCATTGGCTAGACGTCAGGCTCATCTTTCATCTCAAAAGATAAAGAGGTGTCTAAATCTTCTCTTCAGTCCCTAAAGAAAGCCCTAGGTCCCAGCCTCATCTTGACAGGGGGCCTCACATCCCTTGACACCTTGAGAGGTGGACAGAGATCAATGCTTCAAAACGTGCCGAGGCCTGACTTCTTGAAAATTGATAGGAATCCCAATATCTCTGTGGAAACTAGAAGGGGATAGTTGGTCTCCCACCTCACCTCCAGAAGCGTCTGTATTATCCTGCCAAACCTAGTTTAGATTCCTGTGGTGTCCGTCCGAACTCGACAGGAATCCTGACTTCGCTGAACAAAGTGGAGTTTCTAATCTCCATCCCCACTGTAACTCGAGAATATACCCCAGCTTCCTGCTGCAACTCGAGAAATCCCATGAGACATACCCCTCGGCGGGAGATGAGGCCTGAATCCCCTGCATTGGGTGCAGAGCAATTCCGTCTTCCCAATCAAACACGTAAAGAGCCTCAATGTGCTTGATGGAACATCAGAAAGTCCCCAAGACCACTGTCACAAGACCAGAGGAACACTGCTGTCACCTCAGGAATGCAAAATAGCTCGGTGTACCCCAAGTCATCTAGAGATGAAGCCCATTTCCCCTTCATTGGATCCATAGCTTTCCCATGTATCACATCATACAGAACAAGTGGCTTGACTTCCTTTAGGAAACTACAGAGATTCCCTGAGACACCAGTCTCAAGTCTATATGAAAATTAATTTCAGTACAGCAACTCGAGGAAAGCTCCATGCTCCCCATATCATCCCAAGATGAGAGCTGATTCCCTGTCTTTGACTGAAGAGGTGAGCCAACATTCTACAAGCACCTCAAGAGGAGTTTTCCCTCAGCAATAGGAATGTGAGAGGGTCCCTGTGTTTTCTGTCTCAAGTGGAATGGACCCCGAGAGGCCCTGACTCAAAAGAAGGCCTGATTTCCTTGCAGTGGCTCAAATTCAGTCTCGTCTTTCATCTCACACGATGAAGGCATGTCTGAATCCCCTGTGGAGACCCTAGAGAAAGCCGTAGGTGTCTGCCTCATCTGGACAGAGGGCCGCACATCCCTTTGACCCCTTGAGAGGCCCACGGAATTCAATGCTTCATAAGGTGACGATGATTGACTCTTCTTGAAAATGGATAGGAATCCCAATATCATTGTGCCAACTGGAAACTGAAATTCGGACTCCTGCCTCACCTCCAGAAGCATTAGTATTGTACTGCCAAGCCTAGTTTAGACTCCTGAGGGGTCTACCTGAACTAGAGAGCAGTCCTGACATCGCTGAATAAACAAAAGTTGTTAATGGCTACCCCTGCCAAAACACGAGAATGTACCCCAGGTTCCCACCGCAAGTCGAGAAAAACCATGAAACTTCCCCCTCGCTGAGAGATGAGGCCTGATTCCCCTGGACTGGTGCAGAGCAATGCCTTGTTCCCAATCAAACAGGTAAGGAGCCTTGATTTGCTTGACGGAACTACAGAGAATCCCCCAAAATCCTTCACAAGTCTAGAAGGACACTACTGTCACCACAGGAATGTGAAATAGCTTGGTGTAGCCCAAATCAACTTAAAATGACGACCAATTCCCCTGCATTGGCTTCGGAGCAATGCCCCGTTCCCCATCATAAGGACAATTGGATTGGCTTCTTTTGGGCAACCCCAGAATTTCCCTGAGACACCCGTCTCAAGTCTATAGGAACACCAATTTCAGCACAGGAACTCGAGGAAAGCTCCATGCACCCCATATTGTCTCGAGAAGAGAGCTGATTCCTAGGATTCGATTAAAAAGGTAGGCCCCATCCAAAAAGCACCTCAAGTGGAGCCTTCCCTCAGCAATTGGTATGTGAGACGGACCCTGAGTTTGCTGCCTCATGTGCAATGGATCCCGAGATTCCCTGACTAGAAAGAAATTCGGATTTCCTTACAGTGGCTTGAATGCAGGCTCATCTTTCATCTCCCAAGATAAAGGGATGTCTGAATATTGTGTGCAGTCCCTAAAGAAAGCCCTAGGTCCCAGCCTCATCTGGAGAGGGGGCCTCACATCCTTTGACACCTCGAGAGGCCCACGCAGTTCAATGCTTAAAAAGGGGCCGAGGACAGACTCTTCTTGAAAATTGATAGGAATCCCAATATCTCTGTGAAAACTAGAAAGGGACGCTTGGTCTCCCACCTCACCTCCAGAAGCGTCTGTATTATCCTGAAAAACCTAGTTTAGATTCCTGACGTGTCCATCCTAACTAGACAGGAGTCCTGACTTTGCTGAACAAAGTAGAGTTTTGAATGGCCATCACCGCTGTAACTCGAGAATATAACCCAGGTTCCTGCCGCAACTCGAGGAATCCCATGAGACATCCCCCTCGGCGGGAGATGAGGCCCGAATCCCCTGCATTGGGTCCAGAGCATTCGGTGTTCCCAATCAAACACTTAAGGAGCTTCAATGTGCTTGATGGCACACCAGAGAGCCCCCAAGACCACTGTCACAAGACGAGAGGAACACTGCTGTCACCTCAGGAATGCAAAATAGATCGGTGTACCCCAAGTCAACGTGAGATGAAGCCCATTTCCTCTTCATTGGCTCCATAGCTATCATGTGTTCCACATCACACAGAACAAGTGGCTTGACTTCCTTTCGGAAACTACAGAGATTCCCTGAGACACCAGTCTCAAGTCTATATGAATATTAATTTCAGTACAGCAACTCGAGGAAAGCTCTATGCACCCCATATCATCCCAAGATGAGAGCTGATTCCCTGTCTTTGACTGAAAACGTGAGGCAACTTTCCACACGCACCTCAAGAGGAGTTCTCCCACAGCAGTAGGGATGTGAGAGCTACCCTGTGTTTTCTGTCTCAAGCGGGATGTACCCCAGGAGACCCTGACTGAAAAGAAGGCCCTTTTTCCCTACAGTGGCTTAAATTCTGGCTCGTCTTTCATCTCAGGAGATGAAAGCATGACTGAATCTCTTGTGGAGACCCTAGAGAAAGCCGTAGGTATCTGCCTCATCTGGACAGGTGGCCTCACATCCCTTTGACCCCTCGAGAGATACAAGGAATTCAATGCTTCATAAGGTAATGATGCCTAACTCTTCTTGAAAATGGATAGGAAACCCAATATCACAGTGCCAACTAGAAAGTGAAACTCTGTCTCCTGCCTCACACACAGAAGCGTCCCTATTGTTCTGCCAACCTGGCTTAGACTCATGATGTGTCTATCTTAACTAGAGAGGAGTCGTATAACATAGTGCCAACTAGAAAGTGAACCTCGGTCTCCTGCCTGACCTCCAGAAGCGTCCGTATTGTTCTGCCAAGACTAGTTTAGACTCCTGAGTTATCCATCTTAACTAGAGAGGAGTCCTGATGTCGCTGAAAAAATAAAAGTTGTTAATGGCTACCCCTGCCATAACTGGAGAATTTACCCCAGGTTCCAGCCGCAACTCGAGAAAAACCATGAAACTTCACCCTCGCTGAGAGATGAGGCCCGATTCCCCTGCATTGTGTGCAGAGCAATGCCTTGTTCCCAATCAAACAGGTAAGGAGCCTTGATTTGCTTAATGGAACTACAGAGAGTCCCCCAGAAGTCCCTCACAAGTCTAGAAGGATACTGATGTCACCGCAGGAATGTGAAATAGCTCGTTGTAGCCCAAATCAACTTGAAATGATGACCAATTCCCCTGCATTGGCTTCAGAGCAATGCCCCGTTCCCCATCATACAGAACAATTGGCTTGGCTTCCTTTAGGCAACTCCAGAGATTCCCTGAGACACCCGTCTCAAGTATATAGGAAGGACAATTTCAGCACAGGAACTCGAGGAAAGCTCCATGAATCCCATATCATCTCGAGAAAAGAGCTAATTCCCAGGATTTGATTAAAGAGGTTGGCCACCTTGCCACAAACACTTCAACAGGAGCCTTCCCACAGCAATCGGTATGTGAGAGGGACCCTGAATTTGCTGCCTCACATGATTCCCTGAGACACCAGTCTCAATTCTGTATGAATATTAATTTCAGTACAGCAACTCGAGGAAAGTTCCATGCACATCATATCGTCCCAAGATCATAGCTCATTGCCTGTCTTTGACTGAAGAGGTGAGCCAACTTTCCACAAGCACCTCAAGAGGAGTTTTCCCACAGCAGTAGGGATGTGATAGGGACCCTGTGTTTTCTGTCTCAAGTGGAATGGACCCCGAGAGGCCATGACTTAAAAGAAGGCCCAATTTCCCAGCAGTGGCCTAAATTCAGGCTTCTCTTTCATCTCACAAGATGAAGGCATGTCTGAATCACCTGTGGAGACCCTAGAGAAAGACATAGGTGTCCGCCTCATCTGGTTAGGGGGCCTCAAATCCCTTTGAACCCTCGAGAGGCACACAGAATTCAATGCTTGATAAGGTGACGATACCTGACTCTTCTTGAAAATGGATATTAATCCCAATAACTCTGTGCCAACTAGAAAGTGAAACTCAGTCTCCTGCCTCACCTCCAGAATCATCCGTATTGTTCTGCCAAGACTAGTTTAGACTCCTCAGGTGTCCATCTGAACTAGAGAGGAGTCCTGACATCGCTGAAAAAAAAAGTTGTTTTATGGCTATCCCTGCGGTAACTCGAGAATGTTCCCCAGGTTCCGGCCGCAACTCGAGAAAAACCATGAAACTTCCCCCTCACTGAGACATAAGGCCCGATTCCCCTGCATTGCGTGCAGAGCAATGCCTTGTTCCCAATCAAACAGGTAAGGAGCCTTTATTTGCTTGACGGAACTACAGAGAGTCCAGCAGAAATCCCTCACAAGTCTAGAAGGACACTGATGTAACCGCAGGAATGTGAAACAGCTCGGTGTAGCCCAAATCAACCTGAAATGATGTCCAATTGTCCTGCATTGGCTTCAGAGCAATGCACCATTATCCATCAACCAGGACAATTGGCTTGGCTTCCCTTGGGCAACTCCAGAGATTCCCTGATACACCCGTCTCAAGTCTATAGGAACACCAATTTCAGCACAGGAACTCGAGGAAAACTCCATGCACCCCATATCATCTCGAGAAGAGAGCTGATACCCAGGATTCTATTAAAGAGGTAGGCCCCCTTCCCACAAGCACCTCAGGAGGAGCCTTTAATCAGCAATCGGTATGTAAGAGGGATCCTGAATTTGCTGCCTTACGTGCAGTGGATACCGAGATTCCCTGATTCGAAAGAAAGTCTCATTTCCTTGCAGTGGATTCAACGGAGGCTCGTCTTTCATCTCACAAGATAAAGGGATGTCTGAATGTTCTGTGCAGTCCCTAGAGAAAGCCCTAGGTCCCAGCCTCATCTGGAAAGGGGGACTCACACCCATTAACACCTCGAGAGGCCCAGGGAGTTCAATGCTTCAAAAGGTACCGAGGCCTGACTCTTCTTGAAAATTGATAGGAATCCCAATATCTCTTTGGAAACGAGAAAGGGACGCTTAGTCTACCACCTCACCTCCAGAGGGTCTGTATTATCTTGCCAAACCTAGTTTAGATTCCCGGGGTGTCCGTCCAAACTAAACAGGAGTCCTGACTTCGCTGTACAAAGTGGAGTTTCGAATGGCCATCCCCATTGTAACTTGAGAATATACCCCAGGTTCCTGCCGCAACTCGAGAAATCCCATGAGACATCCCTCCCGGTGGGAGATGAGGCCCGAATTCCCTGCATTGGATGCACAACAATTCCGTGTTCCCATTCAAACCCGTAAGGAGCCTCAATGTGCGTGATGGAACATGAGAGAGGCCCCCAAGACCACTGTTACGAGACGAGAGGAACACTGCTGTAACCTCAGGAATGCAAAATGGCTCGGTGTACCCCAAGTCAACGCGAGATGAAGCCCATTTCCTCTTCATTGGCTCCATAGCTATCATGTGTTCCACATCACACAGAACAAGTGGCTTGACTTCCTTTCGGAAACTACAGAGATTCCCTGAGACACCAGTCTCAAGTCTATACGAATGTTAGTTTCAGGACAGCAACTCGATGAAAGGTCCATGCACCCCATATAGTCCCAAGATGAGAGGGGATTCCCTGTCTTTGACTGAAGACGTGAGCCAAGTTTCCACATGCACCTCAAAAGGAGTTTTCCCACAGCAGTAGGGATGTGAGAGGGACCCTGGGTTTTCTGTCTCAAGTGGAATGGACCCCGAGAGGCCCTGTCTCAAGTGAACGCCCGATTTCCCTGCAGTGGCTTAAATTCAGGCTCGTCTTTCATCTCACAAGATGATGGTATGTCTGAATCCCCTGTGGAGACACTAGAGAAAGATGTAGGTGTCCACCTCAATTGGTCAGGGGGCCTCACATCCCTTTGAACCCTCGAGAGGCACACGGAATTCAATGCTTCATAAGGTGACGATGTCTGAGTCTTCTTGAAAATGGATATTGATCCCAATAACACTGTGCCAACTAGAAAGTGAATCTCGGTCTCCTGCCTGACTTCCAGAAGTTTCCGTATCATTCTGTCAAGACTAGTTTAGAGTCCTTAAGTGTCCGTCTTAACTAGAGGGAAGTCCTGATGTCACTTAAAAAACAAAAGTTGTTAATGGCTACCCCTGCCTTAACTCGTGAATGTACCCCAGGTTCCGGCCACAACTCGAGAAAAACCATGAAAATTCCCCCTCGCTGAGACATGAGGCCCGATTCCCCTGCATTGCATGCAGAGCAATGCCTTGTTCTCAATCAAACAGGTAAGGAGCTTTGATTTGCTTGATGGAACTACAGAGAGTCCCCCAGAAATCCCTCACAAGTCTAGAAGGACACTGATGTCCCACAGGAATGTGAAATAGCTCGGTGTAGCCCAAATCAACTTGAAATGATGTCCAATTGTCCTGCATTGGCTTCAGAGCAATGTGCCATTCCCCATCAACCAGGACAATTGGCTTGGCTTCCTTTGGGCAACTCCAGAGATTCCCTGAGACACCAGTCTCAAGTCTATAGGAACACAAATTTCAGCACAGGAATTCGAGAAAAGCTCCATGCACTCCTTATTGTCTCGAGAATAGAGCTGATTCCCAGGATTCTATTACAGACGTAGGCCCCCTTCCCACAAGCAACTCAAGCGGAGCCTTTCCTCAGCAATCGGTATGTGAGAGGGACCCTGAATTTGCTGCCTTACGTGCAGTGGATACTGAGATTCCCTGATTCGAAAGAAAGCCACATTTCCTTGCAGTGGATTTAATGCAGGCTCGTCTTTCATCTCACAAGATAAAGGGATGCCTGAATGTTCTGTGCAGTCCCTAGAGAAAGCTCTAGTACCCAGCCTCATCTGGACAGGGGGCCTCACACCTATTGACACCTCGAGAGGCCCAGGGAGTTCAGTGCTTCAAAAGGTACCGAGGCCTGACTCTTCTTGAAAATTGATAGGAATCACAATATTTCTGTGGAAAAGAGAAAGGGACGCTTGGTCTCCCACCTCACCTCCAGAGGGTCTGTATTATCTTGCCCAACCTAGTTTAGATTCCTGAGTTGTCCGTCCGAACTAAACAGGAGTACTGACTTCGCTGAGCAAAGTGGAGTTCCGAATGGCCATCCCCGCTGTAACTCGAGAATATACCCCAGGTTCCTGCCGCAACTCGAGAAATCCCATGAGACATCCCCCCCCGGTGGGAGATGAGGCCCGAATTCCCAGCACTGGGTGCAGAGCAATTCCGTGTTGACAATCCAACAGGTATGGAGCCTCAATGTTCTTGATGGAACATCAGAGAGTCACCAAGACCACTGTCACAAGAGGAGGGGAACACTGCTGTCACCTCAGGAATGCAAAATAGCTTGGTGTACCCCAAGTCAACTCAAGATGAAGCCCATTTCCCCTTCATTGGCTCCATAGCTATCCCTTGTTGCACATCATACAGAACAAATGCCTTGACTTCCTTTAGGAAACTAGATACACAAGTCTCAAGTCTATATGAATATTAATTTCAGTACAGCAACTCGAGGAAAGCTCCATGCACGCCATATCATCCCAAGATGAGAGCTGTTTCCCTGTCTTTGACTGAAGAGGTGAGCCAACTTTCCACAAGCACCTCAAGAGGAGTTTTCCGTCAGCAGTAGGGATGTGAGAGGGACGCTGTATATTCTGTCTCAAGTGGAATGGACCCCGAGAGGCCCTGACTCAAAAGAAGCCCCGATTTCCCTACAGTGGCTTAAATTCAGGCTCGTCTTTCATCTCACAAGATGAAGGCATGTGGGAGTCCCCTGTGGAGACCCTAGAGAAAGCCGTACGTGACCGCTTCATCTGGACAGGGGGACTCAAATCTCTTTGACCCCTCGAGAGGCACACGGAATTCAATGCTTCATTACGTGACGAAGCCTGACTTTTCTTGAAAATGGGTAGGAATCCCAATATCACTGTGCCAGCTAGAAAGTGAACCTTGGTCTCCTGCCTCACCTCCAGAGGTGTCCGTAATGTTCTGCCAAGCCGAGTTTATACTTCTGAGGTGTCCATCTTAACTAGAGAGGAGTCTTGTTGTTGCTGAAAAAACAAAAGTTGTTAATGGTTACCCCTGCCGTAACTTGAGAATGTACCCCAGGTTCCCGCCGCAACTCGAGAAAAACCATGAAGCTTCCCTATCCCTGAGAAATGAGGCCGGATACCCCTGCATTGCGTGCAGAGCAATGCCTTGTTCCCAATGAAACATGAAAGGAGCCTTGATTTGCTTGATGGAACTAAAGAGAGTCCCCCAGAAATCCCTCACAAGTCTAGAAGGACACTGATGTCACCACAGGAATGTGAAATAGCTCGGTGTAGCCCAAATCAAATTGAAATGATGACCAATTCCCCGGCACTGGCTTCAGAGCATTGCCCCGTTCCCCATCATACAGCACAATTGGCTTGTCTTCCTTTGGGCAACACCAGAGATTCCCTGAGACACACGTCTCAAGTCTATAGGAACACCACTTTCAACACAGGAACTCGAGGAATGCTCCATGCACCCCATATTGTCTTGAGAAGAGAACTGATTCCCAGGATTCTATTAAAGATGCAGGCGACCTTCCCACAAGCACCTCAAGAGGAGCCTTCCCTCAGCAATCGGTATGTGAGAGTGACCTTGTGTTTTCTGTCTCAAGTGGAATGGACCCGGGGAGGCCCTGACTCAAAAGAAGGCCCGATGTCCCTGCAGTGGCTTAAATTCAGGGTCGTCTTTCATCTCACAAGATGAACGCATGTCTGAATCCCCTGTGGAGACCCTAGAGAAAGCCATAGGCGTCCAACTCATCTGGACAGGGGGACTCACAGACCTTTGACCTCTCGAGAGTCACACGGTATTCAATACTTCATAAGGTGACGATGCCTGACTCTTCTTGAAAATGGATAGGTATACGAATATCACTGTGCCAACTAGAAAGTGAAACTCCGTCTCCTGCCTCACCTCCAGAATTATCCGTATTGTTCTGGCAAGCCTAGTTTAGACTCCTGTGGTGTGCATCTGAACTAGAGAGGAGACCTGACGTCGCTGAAAAAACAAAAGTTATTAACAGCTACCACTTCCGTAACTCGAGAATGTACCCCGGGTTCCAGCCGCAATTCGAGAAAAACCATGAAACTTCCCCCTCGCTGAGCGATGAGGCCCGATTCCCCTGCATTGCATGCAGAGCAATGCCTTGTTCCCAATCAAAGAGGTAAGGAGCCTTGATTTGCTTGACGGAAGTACAGAGAGTCCCCCAGAAATCCCTCACAAGTCTAGAAGGACACTGATGTCCCGCAGGAATGTGAAATAGCTTGGTGTAGCCCAAATCAACTTGAAATGATGTCCAATAGTCCTGCATTGGCTTCAGAGCAATGTGCCATTCCCGATCAACCAGGACAATTGGCTTGGCTTCCTTTGGGCAACTCCAGAGATTCCCTGAGACACCCGTCTCAAGTCTATAGGAACACCAATTTCAGCACAGTAACTCAAGGAAAGCTCCATGCACCCCATATCATCTTGAAAAGAGAGCTGATTCCCAGGATTCTATTAAAGAGGTAGGCCAGGTTCCCACAAGCAGCTCTAGAGGAGCCTTCCCTCAGTAATCGGTATGTGAGAGGGACCCTGAATTTGCTGCCTCACGTGCAGTGGATACCGAGATTCCCTGACTCGAAAGAAAGTCGGATTTCCTTGCAGTGGCTTGAATGCAGGCTCGTCTTTCATCTCACAAGATAAAGGGATGTATGAATCTTCTGTGCAGTCCCTAGAGAAAGCCCTAGGTCAGCCTCATCTGGACAGTGGGCCATACATCCCTTGACACCTCGAGAGGTGGACCGAGATCATTGCTTCAAAATGTGCCGAGGCCTGACACTTCTTGAAAATTGATAGGAATCCCAATATCTCTGTGGAAACTAGAAAGGAATGCTTGGTCTCCCACCTCACCTCCAGAAGCATCTCTATTTTCCTGCCAAACGTACTTTAGATTCCTGAGGTGTCCATCCTAACTAGACAGCAGTCCTGACTTCACTGAACAAAGTGGAGTTTCGAATGGCCATCCCCACTGTAACTCGAGAATATACCCCATGTTCCTGCCGCACCTCAAGAAATCCAATGAGGCATGTCCCTCGGCAGAAGATGAGGCCCGAATCCCCTGCATTGTGTGCAGAGGAATTCCGTGTTCCGAATCAAACATGTAAGGAGGCTCAATGTGCTTGATGGAACACAAGAGAGTCGCAAAGTTCTCTGTCAAAAGACGAGAGGAACAGTGCTGTCACCTCAGGAATGCAAAATAGCTCGGTATAGCCCAAATCAACACGAGATGCAGCCCATTTCCCCTTCAGTTGCTCCATAGCAATCCCGTGTTCCACATCATAGAGAACAAGTGGCTTGACTTCCTTTAGGAAACTACAAAGATTCCCTGAGACACCAGTCTCAAGTCTATATGAATATTAATTTCAGTACAGCAACTCGAGGAAAGCTCCATGCACCCCATATCGTCCCAAGATGAGAGCTGATTCCCTGTCTTTGACTGAAGAGGTGAGTCAACTTTCCACAAGCACCTCAAGAGGAGTTTTCCCTCAGCAGTAGGGCTGTGAGAGGGACCCTGTGCTTTCTCTCTCAAGTGGAATAGAAACCGAGAGGCCTTGACTCAAAAGAAGGCACGATTTCCATGCAGTGGCTTAAATTCAGGCTCGTCTTTCATCTCAAAAGATGAAGGCATGTCTGAATGCCCTGTGGAGACGCTAGAGAAAGCCATAGGTGTCCGCCTGATCTGGACAAGAGTCCTCACATCCCTTTGACCCCTCGAGAGGCACATGGAATTCAATGCTTCATAAGGTGACAATGCCTGACTCTTCTTGAAAATGGATAGGAATCCCAATATCACTGTGATAACTAGAAAGTGAACCTCGGTCTCCTGCCTCACCTCCAGAAGTGTCCGTATTGTTAGCCAAGACTAGTTTAGACTCCTGAGGTGTCCATCTTAACTAGAGAGGTGTCCTGACGTCCCTGGAAAAACAAAAGTTTTAATGGCTATCCCTGCCGTAACTCGAGAATGTACCCCAGGTTCCCGCTGCAACTCGAGAAAAACCATGAAACTTTCCCCTCGTTGAGAGATGAGGCCCGATTCCCATGCATTGCATGCAGAGCAATGCCTTCTTCTGAATCAAACAGGTATGGTTCCTTGATTTCCTTGACGGAACTACAGAGAATCCCCCAGAAATCCCTCACAAGTCTGGAAGGACACTGATGTCACCGCAGGAATGTGAAATAGCACGGTGTAGCCCAAATCAACTTGAAATGACGACAAATTCCCCTGCATTGGCTTCAGAGCAATACCCCGTTCTGCATCATACAGGAGAGTTGGATTGACTTCCTTTGGGCAACTACAGAGATTCCCAGAGACACCCGTCTCAAGTCTATAGGAATGCCAATTTCAGCACAGGAACTCGAGGAAAGCCCCATGAATCCTATATCGTCTCGTGAAGAGAGCTGATTCCCAGGATTCTATTAAAGAGGTAGGCCACCTTCCCACAAGCACCTCAAGAGGAGCCTTCCCTCAGAAATCAGTATGTGAGAGGGACCCTGAATTTGCTGTCTCATGTACATTGGATACCGAGATTCCCGGACTCGAAAGAAAGTCGGATTTCCTTGCAGTGGCTTGATTGCAGGCTCATCTTTCATCTCACAAGATAAAGGGATGTCTAAATCTTCTGTGCAGTCCCTACAGAAAGCCCTAGGTCCGAGCCTCATCGGGACAGGGGGCCTCACATCCCTTGACACCTCGAGAGGCCGATGGAGTTCAATGCTTCAAAAGGTGCCGAAGCCTGACTCTTCTTGAAAATTGATAGGAATCCCAAATATCTCTGTGGAAACTAGAAAGGGACTCTTGGTCTCCCACCTCACCTCCAGAAGCGTCTGTATTATCCTGCCAACCATAGTATAGATTCCTGAGGTGTCCATCCTAACTGGACAGGAGTCCTAACTTCGTTGAATAAAGTGGAGTTTCAAATGGCCATCCCAGATTTAACTAGAAAATATACCGCAGGTTCCTGCCGCAACTCGAGTAATCCCATGAGACATCCCCCTCAGCTGGAGATGAGGACCGAATCCCCTGCATTGGGTGCAGAGCAATTCCGTGTTCCCAATCAAACATGTAAGGAGCCTCAATGTGCTTGATGGAACACCAGAGAGTCCCAAAGACCAATGTCACAAGACAAGAGGAACACAGTTGTCACCTCAGGAATGTAAAATATCTTTGTGTACCCCATATCAACTCTAGATGAAGCCCATTTCCCCTTCATTGGCTCCATAGCTATCCCGTGTTCCACATCATACAGAACAAGTGGCTTGACTTCCTGTAGGAAACTACAGAGATTACATGAATCACCAGTCTCAAGTCTATTTGAATACTAATTTCAGTAGGGCAACTCTAGGAAAGCTCCATGCACCCCATATCATCCCAAGAAGAGAGCTTATTCCCTGTCTTTGACTGAAGAGGTGAGGCAACTTTCCATAAGCACCTCAAGAAGAGTGTTCCCTCAGCAGTAGGGATGTTAGAGGGACCCTGTGCTTTCTATGCCTAGTGGAATAGAAACCGAGAGGCCTTGACTCAAAAGAAGGCCCGATTTCCCTTCACTGGGTTAAATTCAGGCTCGTCTTTCATCTCACAAGATGAAGGCATGTCTGAATCCACTGTGGAGACTCTAGAGAAAGCTGTAGGTATCCGCGTCATCTGGACAGGGGGCTCACATTCCTTTGACCCCTCTAGAGGCACACGGAATTCAATGCTTCATAAGGTGATGATGCCTGACTCTTCTTGAAAATGGATAGGAATCCCAATATCACTGTGCCAACTAGAAAGTGAATCTCAGTCTCCTGCCTCACCTCCGGAAGCGTCCGTGTTGTTCCGCCAAGCCTAGTTTACACTCCTGAGGTGTCCATCTTAACTAGAGAGGAGTCATGACGTTGCTGAAAAAACAAAAGTTGCTAATGGCTACCCCATCCGTAACTCGAGAATGTAACCGAGGTTCCCGCCGCAACTCGAGAAAAACCATGAAACTTCCCCCTCGCTGAGAGATGAGGCCCGATTCCCCTGCATTGCGTGCAGAGCAATGCCTAGATCCAAATCAAAGCGCTAAGGAGCCTTGATTTGCTTGACTGAACTACAGAGAGTCCCCCAGAATTCCCTCACAAGTCTAGCAGGACGCTGATGTCACCGCAGGAATGTGAAATAGCTCGGTGTAGCCCAAATCAACTTGAAATGACGACCAATTCCCCTGCATTGGCTTCAGAGCAATGCTGGATTCCCCATCTTACAGGACAATTGGCTTCGCTTCCTTTGGGCAACTCCAGAGATTCCCTGAGACACCCGTCTCAAGTCTATAGGAACTCAAATTTCAGCACAGGAACTCGAGGAAAGCTCCATGCACCCCATATCGTCTCGAGAATAAAACTGATTCTCAGTTCTATTAAAGAGGTAGGCCACCTTCCCACAAGCACCTCAAGAGGAGCCTTCCCTCAGCAATCGGTATGTGATAAGGAACCTGAATATGCTGCCTCACATGCAGTGTATACCGAGATTCCCTGACTCGAAGAAAGTCGGATTTCCTTGCAGTGGCTTGAACGCAGGCTCGTCTTTCATTTCACAAGATAAAGGGATGTCTGAATCTTCTGTGCAGTCCCTAGAGAAAGCCCTAGGTCCGAGTCTCATCTGGACAGGGGTCCTCACATCCCTTGACACCTCGAGAAGCAAACAAGTTCAATGCTTCAAAAGGTGCTGAGGCCTGAGTCTTCTTGAAAATTCATAGGAATCACAATATCTCTGTGGAAACTTGAAAGGGACGCTTGGTCTTCACCTCACTTCTAGAAGCGTCTGTATTATCCTACCAAACCTAGTTTAGATTCCTGAAGTGTCCGTCCTAACTAGCCAGGAGTCCTGACTTCGCTGAACTAAGTGGAGTTTCGAATGTCGATCCCCGCCGTAACTCGAGAATATAGCCCAGGTTCCTGCTGCAACTTGAGAAATCCCATGAGACATCACACTCGGTGGGAGATGAGACTCGAATCCCCTGCATTGGGTGCAGAACAATTCGGTGTTCCCAATCAAACACGTAACGAGCCTCAGTGTGCTTGATGGAACACCAGAGAGTCCCCAAGACCACTGTCACAAGACGAGAGAAACACTGCTGTCACCTCAGGAATGCAAAATAGATCGGTGTACAACAAGTCAACTCGAGATGAAGCCCATTTCCCGTTCACTGGCTCCATAGCTATCCCGTGTTCCACATCACACAGAACTAGTGGCTTGACTTCCTTTAGGAAACTACAGAATTTCCCTGAGACACCAGTCTCAAGTCGATATGAATATTAATTTCAGTACAGCAACTCGAGGAAAGCTCCATTTACCACATATTGTCCCACGATGAGAGCTGATTCCCTGTCTTTGACTGAAGAGGTGAGCCAACTTTCCAAAAGCACCTCAAGAGGAGTTTTCCCTCAGCAGTAGGGATGTGAGAGGGACCGGGTGTTTTCTGTCTCAAGTGGAATGGAACGCAGGTGGCCCTGACTCAAAAGAAGGCCCGATTTCCCTGCAGTGGCTAGAATTCAGGCTCGTCTTTCATCTCACAAGACGAAGGCATGATTGAATCCACTGTGGAGACCCTAGAGAAAGCCGTAGGTATCCGCGTCATCTGGACAGGGGGTTCACATCCCTTTGACCCCTTGAGAGGCACACGGAATTCAATGCTTCATACGGTGACAATGCCTGACTCTTCTTGAAAATGGATAGGAATCCCAATATCACTGTGCCAACTGGAAAGTGAACCTCGGTCTCCTGCCTCACCTCCAGAAGCGTCCGTGTTGTTCTGCCAAGCCTAGTTTACATTCCTGAGGTGTCCATCGGAAATAGAGAGGAGTCCTGATGTCGCTGAAAAAGCAAAAGTTGCTAATGGCTACCCCTGCCGTAACTGGAGAATGTACCACAGGTTCCCGCCACAACTCGAGAAAAACCATGAAACTTCCCCCTCGCTGAGAGATGAGGCCCGATACCCCTGTATTGCATGCAGAGCAATTCCTTGTTCCCAATAAAACAGATAAGGAGCCTTTATTTGCTTGACGGAACTAGAGAGGCCCCCAGAAATCCCTCACAAGTCTAGAAGTACACTGATGTCACCGCAGGAATGTGAAATAGTTCGGTGTAGCCCAAATCAAATTAAAATGACAACCATTTTCCCTGTATTGGCTTCAGAGCCATGCCCCGTTCCCCATCATACAGGACCATTGGCTTGGCTTCCTTTGGGCAACTCCAGAGATTCTCTGAGACACCCGTCTCAAGTCTATAGGAACACCAATTTCAGCACAGGAACTTGAGGAAAGCTCCATGCACACCATATGTTCTCAAGAAGAGAGCTGATTCCCAGGATTCTACTAAAGAGATAGGCAACCTTCCCACAAGCACCTCAAGAGGAGCCTTCCCTCAGTAATCGGTATGTGAGAGGGACCCTGAATTTGCTGCCACACATGAGGTGGATACCAAGATTCCTTGACTCGAAGGAAAGTAAGATTTCCTTGCAGTGGATTGAATGCAGGCTTGTCTTTCATCTCACAAGATAAAGGAATGTCTGAGTCATCTGTGCAGTCCCTAGAGAAAGCCCTAGGTCCCAGCCTCATCTGAACAGGGTCCTCACATCCCTTGACACGTCGAGAAGCCCATGGAGTCCAATGCTACAAAAGGTACCGAGGCGTGACTCTTCTTGAAAATTGATAGGAATCCCAATATCTCTGTGGAAACTAGAACAGGACGCTTTGTCTCCCACCTCACCTCGAGAAGTGTCTGTATTATCCTGTCAAACCTAGTTTAAATTCATTAGGTGTCCGTCCTAACTAGACAGGAGTCCTGACTTCGCTGAACACAGTGAAGTTTCGAGTAGCCATCCCCGGTGTAACTCGAGAATATACCCCAGGTTCCTGCCGAATCTCGAGTGGTCACATGAGACAGCCCCCTCGGTGGGAGTTAAGGCGCGAATCCCCTGCATTGTGTGCAATGGAATTACGTGTTCCCAAACAAGCACGTAAGGTGCCTCAATGTGCTTGATGGAACACCAGAGAGTCCGCAAGACCACTTTCACAAGATGAGAGGAACACTGCTGTCACCTGAGGAATGCAAAATATCTCAGTGTACCCCAAGTCAACTCGAGATGAAGCCCATTTCCCCATCAGTGGCTCCATAGCTATCCCTTTTTCCACATCATACAGAACAAGTCGCTTGACTTCCTTTAGGAAACTACAGAGATTCCCTGAGATACCATCTCAAGTCTGTATGAATATTAATTTCAGTACAGCAACTCGAGGAAAGCTCCATGCACCCAATATCGTCCCAAGATGTGAGCTGATTCCCTCTCATTGACTGAAGAGGTGAGCCAACTTTAAACAAGCACCTCAAGAGGAGTTTTCCCTCAGAAGTAGGGATGTGAGAGGGACCCTGTGTTTTCTCTCTCAAGTGGAATATACCCCGAGAGGCCCTGACTCAAAAGAAGGCCCGATTTCCCTGCAGTGGCTTAAATTCAGGCTCGTCTTTCATCTCACAAGATGAAGGCATGTCTGAATCCCCTGTGGAGAACCTAGAGAAAGCTGTAGGTGTCCGCCTAATCTGGACAGCGGGCCTCAAATCCCTTTGACCCTTTCAGAGGCACACGTAATTCAGTGCTCCATAAGGGGAAATGCCTGACTCTTCTTGAAAATGGATAGGAATCCCAATATCACTGTGCCAACTAGAAAGTGAACCTCAGTTTCCTGCCTCACATCCAGAAGAATCCGTATTGTTCTGCCAAGCCTAGTTTAGACTACTGAGGTCTCCATCTTAACTAGAGAGGAGTCCTGACATCATTTAAAAAACAAAAGTTGTTAATGGCTATCTCTGCCGAAACTCGAGAATGTACCCCAGGTTCCCGCCGCAACTCGAGAAAAACCATGAAATTTACCCTCGCTGAGAGATGAGGCCCGATTCCCCTGCATTGCATGCAGAGCAATACCTTGTTCAAAATCAAACAGGTAAGGAGCCTTGATTTGCTTGACGGAACTACAGAGAGTCCCCCAGAAATCCCTCACAAGTCCAGAAGAACACTTATGTCACCGCAGGAATGTGAAATACCTCGGTGTAGCCCAAATAAACTTGAAATGATGACCAATTCCCCTGCATTGGCTTCAGAGCAATGCTCCATTCCCCATCATACAGGACAATTGGCTTGGCTTCCTTTGGGCAACTCCAGAGATTCCCTGAGACAGCTGTCTCAAGTCTATAGGAACGCTAATTTGAGCAGAGGAACTCGAGGAAAGCTCCATGTACCCCATACTGCCTTGAGAAGAGAGCTGATTCCCAGGATTCTATTAAAGAGGTAGGGCCCCTTCCCCCAGGCACCTCAAAAGGAGCCTTCACTCAGCAATCGGTGTTTGATAGAGACTCTGAAATTGCTGCCTCATGTGCAGTAGATACTGAGATTCTCTGACTTGAAGAAAGTCGGATTTCCATGCAGTGGCTTGAATGCAGGCTCCTCATTCATCTCACAAGATAAAGGGTTTTCTGAATCTTCTGTGCAGTCCCTAGAGAAAGCCCTAGTTCCCAGCCTCATCTGGACAGGGGGCATCATATCCCTTGACACCTCGAGAGGCGGACCGATATCATTGCTTCAAAAGGTGCCGAGGCCTGACCCTTCCTGAAAATTGATAGAAATCCCAATATCTCTGTGGAAACTAGAAAGGGACGCTTGCTCTCCCACCTCACCTCCAGAAGCGTCTGTATTATCCTGCCAAACCTAGTTTAGATTCCTGAGGTGTCCGTCCTAACTAGACAGGAGTCCTGACTTCGCAGAACAAAGTGGAGTTTCGAATGGCCATCCCCGCTGTAATTCGAGAATATAAACCAGGTTCCTGCCCCAACACAAGAAATCCCATGAGACATCCCCACCCCGGTGGGAGATGAGGCACGAATCCCCTGCATTGGGTGCACAGCAATCCGTGTTCCCAATCAAACCCATAAGAAGCCCCAATGTGCTTGATGGATCACCAGGGAGTCCCCAAGACCACTGTTACGAGACAAGGGGAACACTGTTGTCACCTCAGGAAGGCAAAATAGCTCGGTGTACCCCAAGTCAGGTCAAGATGAAGCCCATTTGCCCATGAATGGCTCCATAGCTATCGCGTGTTCCACATCATACAGAACAAGTGGCTTGACTTCCTATAGGAAACTACAGAGATTCCCTGAGACACCAGTCTCAATTCTATATGAATATGAATTTCAGTACAGCAACTCGAGGAAAGCTCCATGCACCCCATATCGTCCCAAGATGAGAGCTGATTCCCTGTCTTTGACTGAAGAAGTGAGCCAACTTTCCACAAGCACCTCAAGAGGAATTTTCCCATAGCAGTAGGGATGTGAGAGGGACCCTATGTTTTGTGTCTCAAGTGGAATGGACCCCGAGAGGCCCTGACTCAAAAGAAGGCCCGATTTCTCTGCAGTGGCTTAAATTCAGGCTCGTCTTTAATCTCACAAGATGAAGGCGTGTCTGAATATCCTGTGGAGACCCTAGAAAAAGACATAGGTTTCCACTTCATCTAGTCAGGGGGCTTCACATCCCTTTGAACCTTGGGGAGGCACACGGAATTCAATGCTTCATAAGGTGACGATGACTGAGTCTTCTTGAAAATGGATAGTTATCCCAATAACACTGTGTCAACTAGAAAGTGAACCTCGGTCTCCTGCCTCACCTCCAGAAGCATCCGTATTGTTCTGCCAAGACTAGTTTAGACTCCTGAGGTACCCATCTTAACTAGAGGGAGTCCTGACGTCGCTGCAAAAACAAAAGTTGTTAATGGCTACCCCTGCCATAACTGGAGAATTTACCCCAGGTTCCAGCCGCAACTCGTGAAAAAACATGAAACTTCCCCCTCGCTGAGAAATGAGGCTCGATTCCCCTGCATTTCGTGCAGAGCAATGCCTTGATCCCAATCACACAGGTAAGCAGCCTTGATTTGCTTGACGGAACTACAGAGAGTCCCCCAGAAGTCCCTCACATGTCTAGAAGGACCCTGATGACACCGCAGGAATGTGAAATAGCTCGGTGTAGCCGAAATCAACTTGAAATGACGACCAATTCCCCTGCATTGGCATCAGAGCAATGCACCCTCCCCATCATACAGGACAATTGGCTGGACTTCCTTTGGGCAACTTCATAGATTCCGTGAAACATCCGTAAGAAGTCTATAGGGACACCAATTTCAGCAAGGAACTCGAGGAAAGCCTCATGCAACCCTTATCGTCTCGAGAAGAGAGATGATTCCCAGGATTTTATTAAAGAGGTAGGCCCCCTTCCCACAAGCACCTCAAGAGGAGCTTTCCCTCAGCGAGCTGTATGTGAGAGGGACCCTGAATTTGTGGCCTCACGTGCAGTGGATACTGAGATTCCCTGACTCGAAAGAAAGTCGGATTTCCTTGCAGTGGCTTGAATGCAGGCTCGTCTTTCAACTCACAAGATAAAGGGATGTCTGAATCTTCTGTGCAGTCCCTAGAGAAAGCCCTAGGTCCCAGCCTCATCTGGACAGGGGCCTCACATCCCTTGACACCTCAAGAGGTGGACCAAGATCAATGCTTCAAAATGTTCCGAGGCCTGACTCTTCTTGAAAATTTATAGGAATCCCAATATCTCTGTGGAAACTAGAAAGGGACACTTAGTCTCCCACCTGAAATCCAAAAGCATCTGTATTATCCTGCCAAACCTAGTTTAGATTCCTGAGGTGTCTGTCCTACCTAGACAGGAGTCCTGGCTTCGCTCAACAAAGTGGAGTTTCGAAAGACCATCCCCGCTGTAACTCGAGAATATACCCCAGAATCCTTCCGCAACTCGAGAAATAACATGGGACATTCCCCTCAGCAGGAGATGAGGCCCAAATTCCCTGCATTGGGTGCAGAGCAATTCTGTGTTCCCAATTAAACACGTAAGGAGCCTCAATGTGCTTGATGGAACACCAGAGAGTCCCCAAGACCACTGTCACAAGACGAGAAGAACACAGCTGTCACCTCAGGAATGCAAAATAGCTCGGAGTACCCAAATCAACGCGAGATGAAGCCCATTTCCCCTTCATTATCTCCATAGCTATCCCGTGTTCCACATCATACAGAAGAAGTGGCTTGACTTTCCTTAGGAAAGTACAGAGATTCCCAGAGACACTAGTCGCAAGTCTATATGAATATTAATTCCAGGACAGCAACTCGAGGAAAGCTCCATGCAGCTCATATCTCCCCAAAATGAAAGCTGACTCCATGTCTTTGAAGAGGTGAGCCAACTTTCCACAAGCACCTCAAGAGGAGTTTTCCCTCAGCAGTAGGGATGTGAGAGGGACCCTGTGTTTTCTGTCTCAAGTGGAATGGACCCCGAGAGGCCCTGGCTCAAAAGAAGGCCCAATTTCCCTGCAGTGGCTTAAATTCAGGCTCGTCTTTCATCGCACAAGATGAATGCATGTCTGAATGCCCTGTGCAGATCCTAGAGAAAGCCATAGGTTTCTGCCTAATCTGGACATTTTGCTTCACATCCCTTTGACCCATCGAGAGGCACACGGAATTCAATGCTTCATAAGGTGACGATGTCTGACTCTTCTTGAAAATGGATAGGAATCCCAGTATCACTGTGCCAACTAGAAAGTGAAACTCCGTCTATTGCCTCACCTCCGGAAGCATTCGTATTGTTCTGCAAAGCCTAGTTTAGACTCCTGAGGTGTGCATATGAACTAGAGAGGAGTTCTGACGTCGCTGAAAAAAAAAAAGTTATTAATAGCTACCTCTGCCGTAACTGGAGAATGTACCGCAGGTTCCCACCTCAATTCAAGAAAAACCATGAAAGTTCCCCCTCGCTGAGAGATGAGGCCCGATTCCCCTGCATTGCGTGTAGAGCAATGCCTTGTTCCCAATCAAACAGGTAAGGAGCCTTGATTTGTTGACGGAACTACAGAGAGTCCCCCAGAAATCCCTCACCAGTCTAGAAGAACACTGAGGTCACCGTAGGAATGTGAAATAGCTCGGTGTAGCCCAAATCAACTTGAAATGATGACCAATTGCCCTGCATTCGCTTCACAGAAATGCTTCATTCCCCATCAACCAGGACAAATGGCGTGGCTTCCTTTGGGCAACTCCAGAGATTCCCTGAGACACCCGTCTCAAGTCTATAGGAACACCAATTTCAGCACAGGAACCCGAGGAAAGCTCCATGCACCCCATATCATCTCGAGAAAAGAGCTGATTCCCAGGATTCTATTAAAGAGGTAGACCACGTTCCCACAAGCAGCTCAAGAGGAGCCTTCCCTCAGCAATCGGTATGTGAGAGGGACCCTGGTTTTGCTCCCTCATGTGCAGTGGACACCAAGATTCCCTGACTCGAAAGAAAGTCGGATTTCCTTGCAGTGGCTTGAATGCAGACTCGTCTTTCATCTCACAAGAAAAAGGGATGTCTGAATCTTCTGAGTAATCAATAGAGAAAGCCCTAGGTCCCAGCCTCATCTGGACAGGGGACTTCACATCCCTTGACACCTCGAGAGGCCCACGGAGTTCAATGCTTCAAAGGTGCCGCGGTCTAACTCTTCTTGAAAATTGATAGGAATCCTAATATCTCTGTGGAATCTAGAAAGGGAGGCTTGGTCTCCCACCTCACTTCCAGAAGTGTCTCTATTATCCTGCCAAACCTAGATAGATTCTTGAGGTGTCCGTCCTAACTAGACAGGAGTCCTCACTTCGCTGAACAAAGTGTAGTTTTGAATGGCCATCCCCGCTGTAACTCGAGAATATACCCAAGGTTCCTGCCTCAACTCTAGAAATTTCATGAGACATCCACCTCGGCAGGAGATGAGGCTCGAATCCCCTGCATTGGGTGCAGAGCAATTCCTTGTTCTCAATCAAGCATGTAAGTAGCCTCAATGTGCTTGATGGAACACCAGAAAGTCCCCAAGAACACAGTCACAAGACGAGAGGAACACAGATGTCACCTCAGGAATACAAAATAGTTCGGTGTACCCCAATTCAAATCGAGATGAAGCCCATTTCCCCTTCATTGGTTCCATAGCTATCCCGTGTTGGACATCATACAGAACAAGTGGCTTGACTTCCTTTAGGAAACTTCAGAGATTCCTTGAGACACCAGTCTCAATTCTATGTGAATATTAATTTCAGTACAGCAACTCGAGGAATGCTCCATGCTCCCCATATCGTCCCAAGATGAGAGTTCAATCCCTGTCGTTGACTGAAGAGGTGAGCCAAATTTCCACAAGCACCTCAAGTAAAGTTTTCCCTCAGCAGTACAGATGTGATTGGGATAGTGTGTTTTCTGTCTCAATTGGAATGGACCCTGAGAGGCCCTGACTCAAAAGAAGGCTCGATTTCCCTGCAGTGGCTTAAATACAGGCTCGTCTTTCATCTCACAAGATGAAGGCATGTCTGAATCCCCT
>SNSB01004019.1:106183-142424 GCA_012922965.1 Capreolus pygargus | reverse complement strand
CACCTCCAGAAGCATCCGTATTATTCTGCCAAGCCTAGTTTAGACTCCTGAGGTGTCCATCTTAACTAGAGAGGACTCCTGATGTCTCTGAAAATACAAAAGTTGTTCATGGCTACGCCTGTCGTAACTCGAGAATGTACCCCAGGTTCCCGCCGCAACTCGAGAAAAAACATGAAACTTCCCCCTCGCTGAGAGATGAGGCCTGATTCCCCTGCATTCCGTGCTGAGCAATGCCTTGTTCCCAATCAAAAGGTAAGAAGCCTTGATTTGCTTGATGGAACTACAGAGAGCCCCCAGAAATCCCTCACAAGTCTAAAAGGACACTGATGTCACCAAAGGAATGTGAAATAGCTCCCTGTAGCCCAAATCAATTTTAAATGATCACCAATTACCCTTCATTGGCTTCAGAGCAATGCCCCATTCCCTATCATACAGGATAATTGGCTTGGCCTCCTTTCGGCAACTCCAGAGATTCCCTGAGACACCTGTCTCAAGTCTATAGGAACACCAATTTCAGCACAGGAACACGAGGAAATCTCCATGCACCTCATATCGTCTCGAGAAGAGAGCTGATGCCCAGGATTCTATTAAAGAGGTAAGTCACATTCCCACAAGCACTTCAAGAGGAGCCTTCCCTCAACAATCGGTATGTGACAGGGACCCTGGATTTGCTGCCTCACTTGCAGTGGATACCAAGATTCCCTGACTCGAAAGAAAGTCGGATTTCCTTGCAGTGGCTTGAATGCAGGCTCGTCTTTCATCTCACAAGATAAAGGGATGTCTGAATCTTCTGTGCAGTCCCTAGAGAAAGCCCTAGGTCCCAGCCTCATCTGGACAGGGGGCCTCACATCACTTGACACCTCGAGAGGCCCACGGAGTTCAGAGCTTCAAAAGGTGCCGAGTCCTGACTCTTCTTGAAAATTCATAGGAATCCCAATATCTCTGTGGAAACTAGAAAGGGACGCTTGGTCTCCCACCTCACCTCCAGGAGCGTCTATATTATCCTTTCAAGCCTAGTTTAGATTCCTGAGGTGTCCGACCTAATGAGACAGGAGTCCTGACTTTGCTGAACAAAGTGGAGTTTCGAATGGCCATCCCTGCTGTAACTCGAGAATATACCCCAGGTTCCTGCCACAACTCGAGAAATCCCATGAGATATCCCCCTGGGAGGGAGATGAGGCCGAATCCCCTGCATTGGGGGCAGAGCAATTCCGTTTTCCAAACAAACACCTATGGAGCCGCAATGTGCTTGATGGAACAACAGAGAGTCCCCAAGACCACTGTCACAAGAAGAGAGGAACACTGCTGTCACCTCAAGAATGCAAAATAGCTCGGTATATGCCAAGTCAACTCGAGATGAAGCCCATTTCCCCTTCATTGGCTCCATAGCTATACTGTGTTCCATATCATACAGAACAAGTGGCTTGACTAGCTTTAGGAAACTACAGAGATTCCCTGATACACCAGTCTCAAGTCTATATGAATATTAATTTCAGTACAGCAACTCGAGGAAAGCTCCATGCACCCCATATCGTCCCAAGATGAGAGCTGATTCCCTGTATTTGACTGAAGAGATCAGACAACTTTCCACAAGCAGCTCAAGAGGAGTTATCCCTCTGCAGTAGGGATGAGAGAGGGACCCTGTGTTTTCTGTCTCAAGTGGAATGGACCCCGAGAGGCCCTTACTCAAAAGAAGGCCCTATTTCCCTGCAGTGCCTTAAATTCAGGCTCGTCTTTCATCTCACAAGATGAAGGCATGTCTGTATCCCCTCTGGAGACGCTAGAGAATGGCGTAGGTGTCCGCCTCATCTGGAAAGGGGGCCTCAAACCCCTTTGACCCCTTGAGAGGCACATGGAATAAAATGCTTCATATGGTGATAATGCCTGACTCTTCTTGAAAATGGATAGGTATGCGAAAATCACTGTGCCAACTAGAAAGTGATTCTCGGTCTCCTGCCTCACCTGCAGAAGCGTCCGTATTGTTCTGCCAAGCCTAGTTTAGACACCTGAGGTGTCCAACTCAACTAGAGAGGAGTCCGGACATGGCTGAAGTAACAAAAGTTGGTAATGGCTACCCCTGCCGTAACTTGAGAATGTACCCCAGTTTCCCGCCGCAACTCGAGAAAAGCCATGAAACTTCCCCCTCGCTGAGAGATGAGGCCAGATTCCCGGCATTGGGTGCAGAGTAATGCCTTGTCCCCAATCAAACAGGTAAGGAGCCTTGATTTGCTTGACGGAACTACAGAGAGTCCCCCAGAAATACCTCACAAGTGTAGAAGGACACTGATGTCACCATAGGAATGTGAAATAGCTCGGTGTAGCCCAAATCACCTTGAAATAACGACCAATTCCCCTGCATTGGCTTCAGAGCAATGCCCTGTTCCCCATCATACAGGACCATTTGCTTGGCTTCCTTTGGGCAGCTCCAGAGATTCCCTGAGACACCCCTGTCAAGTATATAGGAACACCAATTTCAGCACAGGAACTCGAGGAAAGCACCATGCACCCCATATCATCTCGAGAAGAGAGCTGATTCCCAGGATTCTATTAAAGAGGTTGGCCACATTCCCACAAGAACCTCAAGCGGAGCATTCTCTCAGCAATCGGTATGTGAGAGGGACCCTGAATTTGCTGCCTCACGTGCAGTGAATACCGAGATTCCATGACTCGAAAGAAAGTCGGATTTCCTTGCAGTGGCTTGAAGGCAGGCTCGTCTTTCCTCTGACAAGATAAAGGGATGTCTGAATCTTCAGTGCAGTCCCTAGATAAAGCCCCAGTTCCCAGCCTCATTAGGACAGGGGGCCTCACATCCCTTGACACCTTGAGAGGCCAACGGAGTTCAGTGCTTCAAAAGGTGCCGAGGCCTGACTCTTCATGAAAATTGATAGGAATCCCAATATCTCTGTGGAAAATAGAAAGGGACGCTTGGTCTCCCACCTCACCTCCAGAAGCGTCTGTATTATTCTACCAAACCTAGTTTAGAATCATGAGGAGTTTGTCCTAACTAGACAGGAGTCCTGACTTCGCTGAACAAAGTTGAGTTTTGAATGGCTATCCCCGCTGTAAGTCGAGAATATACCCCAGGTTCCTGAAGCAACACGAGAAATCCCATGAGACATCCCCTCGATGGAAGATGAGGCCGGAATCCCTTGCATTAGGAGCAGAGCAATTCCGTGTTCCCAATCAAACACGTAAGGAGCCTCAATGTACTTAATGGAACAGCAGAGAGTCCCAGAGACCACTGTATCAAGACGAGAGGTACACTGCTGTCACCTCAGGAATGCAAGATAGCTTGGTGTACCCCAAGTCAACTTGAGATGCAGCCCATTTCCCATTCATTGGCTCCATAGCTATCCTGTCTTCCACATCATAAAGAACAAATTGCTTGACTTCCTTTAGGAAACTACAGAGATTCCCTGAGACAGCAGTCTCAAGTCTATATGAATATTAATTTCTGTTCAGCAACTCAAGGAAAGCTCCATGCACCCAATATCATCCCAAGATGAGAGCTGATTTCCTGTCTTTGACTGAAGAGGTGAGCCTACTTTTCACAAGCAACTCAAGAGGAGTTTTCCCTTAGCAGTAAGGATGTGAGAGGGACCCTGTGTTTTCTGTCTCAATTGGAATGTACCCCGAGAGGCCCTGACTCAAAACAAGGCCCGATTTCCCTGCAGTGGCTTAAATTCAGGCTCGTCTTTCATCTCACAAGATGAAGGCATGTCTGAATCCCCTGTGTAGACCTTAGAGAAAGCCGTAGGTGACCGCCTCATCTGGACAGGGAGTTTCACATCCCTTTGACAATTTGAGAGCCACGGAATTCAATGTTTCATAAGGTGACGATGCCTGACTCTTTTTGAAAATGGATAGGAATCCCAATATCAGAGTGCCAACTAGAAAGTGAAACTCGGTCTCCTGCCTCACGTCCAGAAGCATCCGGATTGTTCTGCCATGCCTAGTTTAGACTCCTGAGGTGTCCATCTCAACTAGAGAGGAATCCTGACATCGCTAAAAAAACAACAGTTGTTAATGGCTACCCTGCCGTAACACGATAATGTACCCCTGGTTCCCGCTGCAACTGGAGAAAAACCATGAAACTGCCCCCTCATTTAGAGATGAGGCCCGATTCCCTGCATTGGGTGCAGAGCAATGCCTTGTTCCCAACAAACAGGTAAGGAGCCTTGATTTGCTTGACGGAACTAGAGAGAGTCCCCCAGAAATCCCTCACAAGTCTAGAAGTACACTGATGTCAGCGAAGGAATGTGAAATAGCTCAGTGTAGCTCAAATCAACTTGAAATGATGACCATTTCCCATGCATTGGCTTCAGAACAATGCCCCCATTCCCATCATACAGGAAAATTGTCTTGGCTTCCTTTGGGCAACTCCAGATATCCCCTGAGACACCCGTCTCAAGTCTATAGGAACACCAATTTCAGCACAGGAACTCGAGGAAAGCTCCATGCACCCCATATCATCTCGAGAAGAGAGCTGATTCCCAGGATTCTATTAAAGATGTAGGCCACCTTCCCATAAGCACCTCCAGAGGAGCCTTCCCTCAGCAATCGGTATGTGAGAGGGACCCTAAATTTGCTGCCTCACGAACAGTGGATACCGAGATTCCCTGACTCGAAAGAAAGTCGGATTTCCTTGCAGTGGCTTGAATGCAACCTTGTTTTTCACCTCACAAGATAAAAGGATGTCTGAATCTTCTGTGCAGTCCCTAGAGAAAGCCCTAAGTCCCAGCGTCATCTTGACAGGGGGCATCACATCCCTTGACACGTCGATAGGCCCATCGAGTTCAATGCTTCAAACGGTGCCGAGGCCTGCCACTTCTTGAAAATTGATAGGAATCCCAATATGTCTGTGGAAACAAGAAAGGGATGGTTGGTCTCCCTCCTCACCTCCAGAAGCGTCTGTATTATTCCACCAAACCTAGTTTAGATTCATGAGGAGTTTGTCCTAACTAGACAGGGGTCCTGACTTCGCTGAACAAAGTTGAGTTTTGAATGGCTATCCCCGCTGTAAGTCGAGAATATACCCCAGGTTCCTGAAGCAACATGAGAAATCCCATGAGACATCCCCTTCGGTGGAAGATGAGGGTGGAATCCCCTGCATTAGGAGCAGAGCAATTCCGTGTTCCCAATCAAACATGTAAGGAGCCTCAATGTGCTTAATGGAAGAGCAGAGAGTCCCAAAGACCACTGTCACAAGACGAGAGGTACACTGCTGTCACCTCAAGAATGCAAGATAGCTCGGTGTACCCCAAGTCAACTCGACATGCAGCCCATTTCCCATTCATTGGCTCCATAGCTATCCCGTGTTCCACATCATAAAGAACAAATGGCTTTACTTCCTTTAGCAAACTACAGAGATTCCCTGAGACATCAATCTCAATTCTATATGAATATTAATTTCAGTACAGCAACTCAAGGAAAGCTCCATGCACCCGATATCATCCCAAGATGAGAGCTGATTTCCTGTCTTTGACTGAAGAGGTGAGCCAACTTTTCACAAGCACCTCAAGAGGAGTTTTCCCTCAGCAGTAGGGATGTGAGAGGAACCCTGTGTTTTCTGTCTTAATTGGAATGTACCCCGAGAGGCCCTGACTCAAAAGAAGGCCCGATTTGCCTGCAGTGGCTTACATTCAGGCTCTTCTTTCATCTCACAAGATGAAGGCATGTCTGAATCCCGTGTGTAGACCCTAGAGAAAGCCGTAGGCGACCGCCTCATCTGGACAGGGGGTCTCACATGCCTTTGACCATTTGCGAGGCACGGAATTCAATGTTTCATAAGGTGACGATGCCTGACTCTTTTTGAAAATGGATAGGAATCCCAATATCAGAGTGTCAACTAGAAAGTGAAACTCTGTCTCCTGCCTAACCTCCAGAAGCGTCCAGATTGTTCTGCCATGCCTAGTTTAGACTCCTGAGGTGTCCATCTCAACTAGAGAGGAGTCCTGACGTGGCTGAAAAAACAAAAGTTGTTAATGGCTACCCCTGCCATAACCCGAGAATGTACCCCTGGTTCCGGCCGCAACTGGAGAAAAACCATGAAACTTCCCCCTGGCTGAGAGATGAGGCCCGATTCCCTGCATTGGGTGCAGAGCAATTCCATGTTCCCAATCAAACACGTAAGGAGCCTCAATGTAGTTAATGGAATATCAGAGAGTCCCAAAGACCACTGTCACAAGACGAGAGGAACACTGCTGTCACCACAGGAATGCAAAATAGCTTGGTTTACCCCAAGTAAACTCGAGATGAATCCCATTTCCCCTTCATTGGTTCCATAGCCATCCCATGTTCCACAGCATACAGAACAAGTGGCTTGACTTCCTTTAGGAAACTACAGAGATTCCCTGAGACACCAATCTCAAGTTTATATGAATATATATTTCAGTACAGCAACTCGAGGAAAGCTCCATGCACCCCATATCTCCCCAAGACGACAGCTGATTTCCTGTCTTTGACTGAATAGGTGAGCCAACTTTCCACAAGCACCTCAAGAGGAGTTTTCCCTCAGCAGTAGGGATGTAATAGGGACCTTGTGTTTTCTGTCTCAAGTGGAATGGACCCCGAGAGGCCCTGACTCAAAAGAAGGCTCGATTTCCCTGCAGTGGCTTAAATTTAGGCTCGTCTTTCATCTCACAAGATGAAGCCATGTGTTAATCCCCTGGGGAAACCCTGGAGAAAGCCGCAGGAGTCCGCCTCATCTGTACAGGGGGGCTCACATCACCTTGACCCCTCGAGAGGCACACAGAATTCAATGATTCAAAAGGTGACGATGCCTGACTCTTCTTGAATATGGATAGGAATCATAATATCACTGTGCCAACTAGAAAGTGAAACTCGGTCTCCTTCCTCACCTCCAGAAGTGTCCGGATTGTTCTGCCAAGCCTACTTTAGACTCCTGATGTTTCCATCTTAACTAGAGAGGAGTCCTGACGCCGCTGAAAAAACAAAAGTTGTTAATGGCTACCCCTGACGTAACTCGAGAGTGTACCCCAGGTTCCCGCCGCAACTCAAGAAAAACCATGAAAACTCGCCCTCGCTGAGAAATGAGGCCCGATTCCCCTGCATTGCGTGGAGAGCAATGCCTTGTTCCCAATCAAACAGGTAAGGAGCCTTGATTTGCTTGACGGAACTAGAGAGTGTCCCCCAGAAATACCTCACAAGTCTAGAAGGACACTGATGTCACCACAGGAGTGTGAAATAGCTCGGTGTAGCCCAAATCAACTTGAAATGATGACCAATTCCCATGCATTGACTTCAGAACAATGCCCCCTTTCCCATCATACAGGAAAATTATCTTGGCTTCCTTTGGGCAACTCCAGATATCCCCTGAAAGACACGTCTCAAGTCTATAGGAGCACGAATTTCATCACAGGAACTCGAGGAAAGCTCCATGCACCCCATATCATCTCGAGAAGAGAGCTGATTCCCAGGATTTTATTAAAGAGGTAGGCCACCTTCCCACAAGCACCTCAAGAGGAGCCTTCCCTCAGCAATCAGTATGTGAGAGGGACCCTGAAATTGCTGCCTCATGTACAGTGGATACCGAGATTCCCTGACTCAAAAGAAAGTTGGATTTCTTTGCAGTGGCTTGAATGCAACCTCGTTTTTCATCTCACAAGATAAAAGGATGTCTGAATCTTCTGTGCAGTCCCTAGAGAAAGCCCTAGGTGCCAGCGTCATCTTGACAGGGGGCATCACATCCCTTGACACGTCGATAGGCCCATGGAGTTCAATGCTTCAAAAGGTGCCGAGGCATGACTCTTCTTGAAAATTGATAGGAATCCCAATATGTCTGTGGAAACTAGAAAGGGACTTTTGGTCTCCCACCTCACCTCCAGAAGCGTCTGTATTATACTGCCAAACCTAGTTTAGATTCCTGAGGTGTCTGTCCTAACTAGACAGGAGTCCTGATTTCGCTGAACAAAGTGGAGTTTCGAATGGCCATCCCCGCTGTAACTCGAGAATATACCCCAGGTTCCTGGCGCAAGTCGAGAAATCCAATGAGACAACCCCATTGGCGGGAGATGAGGCCCGAATCCCCTGCATTAGGTGCAAAGCAATTCCGTGTTCCCAATCAAACACGTAAGGAGCCTCAATGTGCTCGATAGAACACCAGAGAGTCCCCAAGACCACTGTCACAAGACGAGAGGAAAACTGCTGTCACCACAGGAATGCAAAATAGCTCGGTTTACCGCAAGTAAACTCGAGATGAAGCCCATTTCCCATTCATTGCCTCCATAGCTATCCCGTGTTCCACATCATACAGAACAAGTTGCTTGACTTCCTTTAGGAAACTACAGAGATTCCCTGAGACACCAATCTCAAGTCTATATGAATATAATTTTCAGTACAGCAACTCGAGGAAAGCTCCATGCACCCCATATCACCCCAAGATGACAGCTGATTTCCTGTCTTTGACTGAATAGGTGAGCCAACTTTCCACAAGCACCTCAAGAGGAGTTTTCCCTCAGCAGTATGGATGTGAGAGGGACCTTGTGTTTTCTGTCTCAGGTGGAATGGACCACGAGAGGCCCTGACAAAAAAGAAGGCCGGATATCCCTGCATTGGCTTAAATTCAGGCTCATCTTTCATCTCACAAGATGAAGGGATGTCTGAATCCCCTGTGGAGACACTAGAGAAAGCCATAGGTCTCTGCCTCACTTGGACAGGGGGAATAACATCCCTTTGACACCTCGAGAGGCATACAGATTTCAATGCTTCAAAAGGTGCTGATGCCTGACTGTTTTTGAAAATGGATAGGAATCCCAGTATCACTGTTCCAAATAGAAAGTGAACCTCGGTATCCTGCCTCACCTCCAGAAGCGTCTGTATTGTCCTGCCAAGTGTAGTTTAGATTCCTGAGATGTCCATCATAACTAGACAGGAGTCCTGACATCGCTGAACAAACCAAAGTTTCTAATGGCTACCCCCGCCGTAACTCAAGAACGTAGCCCAGGTTCCCGCCACAACGCGAGAAAAACCAGGAGACTTCCCGCTCGCTGAGAGATGAGGCCCGATTCCCCAGCATTGTGTGCAGAGCAATCCCGTATTCCCAATCAAACACGTAAGGAGCCTCGATTTTATTGATGGAACACCAGAGAGTCCCCAAGAACACCGTCACAAGATGAGATGAACACTGCTGTCACCTCAGGAATGCAAAATAGCTGGGTGTACCTTAAATCAACTCGAGATGAAGCCCATTTCCCCTTCATTGGCTCCATAACTATCCCGTGTTCCACAGCGTACAGTACAAGTTGCTTGACTTTCTTTTGGAAACTACAGAGATTCCCTGAGACAGCCGTCTCAAGTCTATATGAATATTAATTTCAGTACAGCAACTCGAGGAAATCTCTATGCACCCCATATCATCTCCAGATGAGAGCTGATTCCCTGTCTTTGATTAAAGAGGTGAGCCAACTTTCCACAAACACCTCAAGTGGAGTTTTCCCTCAGCAATAGGTATGTGAGAGGGACCCTGTGTTTTAGGTCTCAAGTGGAATGGACCGCGAGAGGCCCTGACTCAAAAGAAGGCCAGGTATCCCTGTAGTGGCTTAAATTCAGGCTCGTCTTTCATCACACAAGATGAAGGTATTTCTGAATCCCCTGTGGAGACCCCAGAGAAAGCCGTAGGTCACCGCCTCATCTGGACAGGGGGAATCACATCCCTTTGACACCTCGAGAGGCACAGGGAATTCAATGTTTCAAAAGGAGACGATGCCTGACTCTTTTTGAAAATGGATAGGAATCCCAATATCACTGTTCCATCTAGAATGGACCCTCCGTCTCCTACCTAACCTCCAGAAATGTCCGTATTGCCCGGCCAAGAGTAGTTTAAATTTGTGAGGTGTCCACCGTAACTAGACAGGAGTCCTGACGTTGCTGAAAAAACAAAAGTTTTTAATGTCTACCCACGCTGTAACTCGAGAACATACCCCAGGTTCCCGCAGCAACTCAAGAAAAACCATGAGACTTCCCCTTCGCTGAGAGATGAGCCTCAATTCCTCTGCCTTGCATGCAGAGCAATTCCTTGTTCCCAATCAAACAGGGAAGGAGCCTTGCTTTGCTTGACGGAACTACAGAGAGTCTCCCAGAAATCCCTCACAAGTCTAAAAAAAACACTGATGTCACCGCAGGAATTTGAAATAGTTCGGGGTAGCCGAAATCAACTCGAGATTAAGACCGATTCCCCTGCATTGGCTCCAGAGAAATTTCCTGTTCCCCGTCATACACGACAAGTGGCTTGACTTGCTTTAGGCAACTACCGAGATTCTCTGAGACACACGTCTCAAGTCTATAGGAACATCAATTTCAGCGCAGGAACTCGAGGAAAGCTCCATGCACACCATATCATCTTGAGAAGAGAACTGATTCCCACGATTCTATTGAACAGGTAGGCGAACTTTCCACAAGCACCTCAGGAGGAGCCTTCCCTTTGCAATAGGTATGTGAGAAGAACCCTGAGTTTGCTGTCTCAAGTGGAGTGGATACCAAGATTCCCTGACTAGAAATAAGGTCAGATTTCCCTGAAGTGGCTTGAATGCAAGCTCGTCTTTCATCTCAAAAGATGAAGGAATGTCTGAATCCTCTGTGGAGACCCTAGAGAAAACTCTACTTTCCCGCCTCATCTGGAGAGGGGGACCTCTCATGCCTTGACACCTCGAGAGGCTCGTGGAGTTCAATGCTTTAAAAGGTGACGATGCCTGACTCTTTTTGAAAATGGATAGGAATCATAATATCACTGTTCCAACTAGAAAGTGAACCCCGGTCTCCTGACTCACCTCCAGAAGCGTCGGTGTTGTCCTGCCAAGCAAAGTTTAGATTCCTGAGGTGTCCATCATATCTAGACAGGAGTCCTGACGTCGCTGAAAAAACAAAAGTTTTTAATGTCTACCCCCGCTGTAACGCGAAAACATATCCCAGGTTCCCGCAGCAACTCGATTAAAACCATGAGACTTCCCCCTCGTTGAGAGATGAGCCCCAAATCCCCTGCCTTGCATGCAGAGCAATTCCTTGTTACCAATCAAACAGGGAAGGCACCTTGATTTGCTTGGCGGAACTACAGAGAGTCTCCCAGAAATCCCACACATGTCTAGAAAAACACTGATGTCACCGCAGGAATGTGAAATAGCTTGGGGTAGCCGAAATCAACTCGAGATTAAGACCAATTCCCCTGCATTGGATCCAGAGAAATTCCCTGTTCCGCGTCATGCTCGACAAGTGGCTTGACTTGCTTTAGGCAACTACCGAGATTCCCTGAGACACACGACTCAAGTCTATAGGAACACCAGTTTCAGCACAGGAACTCGAGGAAAGCTCCATGCACCCCATATCGTCTCGAGAAGAGTGCTGATTCCCAGGATTCTATTGAACAGGTAGGCCAAATGACCACAAGCACCTCAAGAGGAGCCTTCCCTCAGCAATAGGCATGTGAGAGGATCCTGAGATTGCTGCCTCAAGTGGAGTGGATACCGAGATGCCTTGACTAGAAATAAGGTCGGATTTCCCTGAAGTGGCTTGAATGCAGGCTCGTCATTCATCTCACAAGATGAACGGATGTCTGAATCCACTGTGGAGACCCTAGAGAAATCCCTAGTTCCCCGCCTCATCTGGACAGCGGACCTCACATCCCTTGACACCTCGAGAGGCTCGTGGAGTTCAATGCTTCAAAAGGTGATGAGGCCTGACTCTTCTTGAAACTGGATAGGAATCCCAATATCTCTGTGGAAACTAGAAAGGGATGCTTCTTCTCCCACCTCTCCTCCAGAAGCATCTGTATTGTCCTGCCAAGCTTATTTTAGATTCCTGAGGTGGCCGTCGTAACTAGACTGGAGTCCTGACTTCGCTGAACAAAGTGGAGTTTTGAAAGGCCATCCCCGCTGTAACTCGAGAATATACCCCAGGTTCCTGCTGCAACTAGAGAAATCCCATGAGACATCCCCCTCGCCGGGAGATGAGGGTCGATTCCCTTGCATTGCATGCAGAGAAACCCCGTATTCCCAATCAAACATGTAAGGAGCCTCGATTTTCTTGATGGAACACCAGAGAGTCCCCAAGAACACTGTCACAAGACGAGATGAACACTGATGTCACCTCAGGAATGCAAAATAGCTCGGTGTACCCCAAATCAACTCGAGATGAAGCCCATCACCCCTTCATTGGTGCCATAGCTATCCCGTGTTCCACAGTATACAGTACAAGTTGCTTGACTTCCTTTAGGAAACTACAGAGATTCCCTGAGACAGCAGTCTCAAGTCTATATGAATATTAATTTCAGTACAGCAACTCGAGGAAAGCTCTATGCAACCCATATCGTCTCCAGATGAGAGCTGGTTCCCTGTCTTTGACTGAAGAGGTGAGCCAACTTTCCACAATCACCTAAAGTGGAGTTTTCCCTCAGCAATAGTTATGTGAGAGGGACTCTGTGCTTTCTGTCTCAAGTGGAATGGACCGCGAGAGGCCCTGACTCAAAAGAAGGCCGGATTGCCCTGCAGTGGCTTAAATTCAGGCTCGTCTTTCAACTCACAAGATGAAGGGATGTCTGAATCCCCTGTGGAGACCCCAGAGAAAGCCGTAGGTCACCGACTCATCTGGACTGGGGAAATCACATCCGTTTGACACCTCAAGAAGCACAGGGAATTCAATGCTTCAAAAGGTGACGATGCCTGACTCTTTTTGAAAATGGATAGGAATCCCAATATCACTGTTCCAACTAGAAAGTGAACCTCAGTCTCCTGCCTCACCTCCAGAATTGTCCGTATTGTCCTGCCAAGCGTAGTTTCAATTCGTGAGGTGTCCATCGCAACTAGACAGGAGTCCTAACTTCGCTGAAAAAACAAAAGTTTTTAATGTCTACCCCGCCATAACTTGAGAACATACCCCAGGTTCCCGCAGCAACTAGATAAAAGCCATGAGAATTACCCATCACTGAGAGATGAGCCCCAATTCCCCTGCCTTGCGTGCAGAGCAATTCCTTGTTCCCAATCAAACAGGGAAGGAGCCTTGATTTTTTTGACGGAACTACAGAGAGTCCCCCAGAAATCCCTCACAAGTCTAGAAAAACACTGATGTCACTGCAGGAATGTTAAATAGCTTGAGGTAGCTGAAATCAACTCGAGATTAAGACCGATTCCCCTGCATTGGATCGAGAGAAATTCCCTGTTCCCCATCATACACGACAAGTGGCTTGACTTCCTTTAGGCAACTACCGAGATTCCCTGAGACACACGTCTCAAGTCTATAGGAACACCAATTTCAGCACAGGAACTCGAGGAAAGCTCCATGCACCCCATATCATCTTGAGAAGAGAGCTGATTCCCAGGAATCTATTGAGCAGGTAGGCCAGTTTTCCACAAGCACCTCAAGAGGAGCCTTCCCTCAGTAATAGCTATGTGAGAGGGACCCTGAGTTTTCTGTCTCAAGTGGAACGGACCGCGACAGGCCCTGATTCAAAAGAAGGCCGGATTTTCCTGCAGTGGCTTAAATTCAGGCTCGTCTTTTATCTCAAAAGATGAAGAGATGTCTGAATCCCCTGTGGAGAGCCTAGAGAAAGCTGTAGGTCTCTGCCTCATCTGGACAGGGGGAGTCACATCCCTGTGACACCTCGAGAGGCACACGGAATTTAATGCTTCAAAAGGTGACGATGCTTGACTATTTTTGAAAATGGATAGAAAACCCAATATCACTGTTCCAACTAGAAAGTGAAACTCGGTCTCCTGCCTCACCTCCAGAAGTGTCCGTATTGTCTTGCCAAGCATAGTTTAGATTCCTGTGGTGTCCATCGTAACTAGACAGGAGTCCTGTCGTCTCTGAACAAACAAAAGTTTCTAAAGGCTATCCCTGCCGTAACTCAAGAACATACCCCCGGTTCCCGGCGCAACTTGAGAAAAACCATGAGACTTCCTGCTCACTGAGGGATGAGGCCCGATTCCCCTGCATTGTGTGCTGAGTAATTCCTTGTTCCCAATCAAACAGGGAAGGAGCCTTGATTTTCTTGACGGAACGACCACCAGTCAACCAGAAATCCCTCACATGTTAGAAGAACACTGATGTCACTTCAGGAATGTGAAATAGCTCGGGGTAGCCCAAATCAACTCGAAATTAAGCCTGATTCCCCTGCATTGGCTCCAGAGCAATTCCCTGTTCCCCATCATACAGGACAAGTGGCTTGACTTCCTTTAGGCAACTACCGAGATTCCCTGAGACACACGTCTCAAGTATATAGGAACACCAATTTCAGCACAGGAACTCGAGGAAAGCTCCATGCACCCCATATCATCTTGAGAAGAGAGCTGATTATCAGGATTCTATTGAACAGGTAGGCCAACTTTCCACGAGCACCTCAAGAGGAGCCTTCCCTCAACAATAGGAATGTGAGAGGGACCCTTAGTTTGCTGCCTCAAGTGGAGTGGATACCGAGATTCCCCGACTAGAAATAAGGTCGATTTCCCTGAAGTGGCTTGAATGGGGCTCGTCTTCCATCTCACAAGAGGAATGGATGTCTGAATGCTCTGTGGAGACCCTCGAGAAAACCCTAGTTCCCCGCCGCATCTGGACAGGGGGCCTCACATTCCTTGACACCTCTAGAGGCTCGTGGAGTTAAATGCTTCGAATGGTGATGAGGCCTGACTCTTCTTGAAAATTGATAGGAATCCCAATATCTCTGTGGAAACTAGAAAGGGACACGTGGTCTCCCACTTCACCTCCAGAAGCATCTGTATTATCCTGCCAAGCCTGGTTTAGATTCCTGAGGTGTCCATCGTAACTATACAGGAGCCCTGATGTCGCTGAACAAACAAAAGTTTCTAATGGCTACCCCCGCCGTTACTCGAGAACATACCCCAGGTTCCTGCTGTAACTCAAGAAAAACCATGACTTCACACTCGCTGAGAGATGAGGACCGATTCCCCTGCATTGCATGCAGAGCAATTCCTTGTTTCCAATCAAACAGGGAAGAGCCTTGATTTGCTTGATGGAACAACAGAGAGTCCCCCAGAAATCCCTCACAAGTCTAGAAGAACCCTGATGTCACTGCAGGAATGCGAAATAGCTCGGGGTAGCCCAAATCAACTCAAGATTAAGCCCAATTCCCCAGCATTGGCTCCAGAGAAATTCCCTGTTCCCCATCATACACGACAAGTGGCTTGACTTCCTTTAGGCAACTACCGAGATTCCCTGAGACACACGTCTCAAGTCTATAGGAACACCAACTTCAGCACAGGAACTCGAGGAAAGCTCCATGCACCCCATATCATCTCAAGAAGACAGCTGATTCCCAGGATTCTATTGAACAGGGTGACCAACTTTCCACAAGCACCTCAAGAGGAGCCTTCCCTCAGCAATAGGTGTCTGAGAGGGACCCTGAGTTTGCTGCCTCAAGTGGAGTGGATACCGAGATTCCCTGACTAGAAATAAGGTCGGATTTACCTGAAGTGGCTTGAATGCAGGCTGTCTTTCATTTCACAAGATGAAGGGATGTCTGAATCCTCTGTGGAGATGCTAGAGAAAACCCTAGTTCCCCGCCTCATCTGGACAGGGGGCCTCACATCCCATGACACCTCGACAGACTCGTGGAGGTCAATGCTTCAAAAGGTGATGAGCCCTGACTATTCTTGAAAATTGATAGGAATCCCAATATCTCTGTGGAAACTAGAAAGGGACGCTTGGTCTCCCAACTCACCTCCAGAAACATATTTATTATCCTTCCAATCATAGTATAGATTCCTGAGGTGTCTGTCGTAACTAGACAGGAGTCCTGACTTCGATGAACAAAGTGGAGTTTCGAATGGTCATCCCCGCTTTAACTGGAGAATATACCCCAGGTTCCTGCCCCAACTCGAGAAATCCCATGAGATATCCCCCTCGCAGGGAGATGAGGCTCGATTCCCCTGCATTTCGTACAGAGCAATCACAAATTCCCAACCAAACACGTAAGGAGCCTTGATTTTCTTGATGAAACACCAGAGAGTCCCCAAGAACACTGTCAGAAGATGAGATGAACACTGTTGTCACCTCAGCAATGCAAAATACCTCGGTGTACCCCAAATCAACTCGAGATGAAGCCCATTTCAACTTCATTGACTCCATAGCTATCCCGTGTTCCACAGCATACAATACAAGGTGCTTGACTTCCTTAAGGAAACTAGAGAGATTTCCTGAAACACCCGTCTCAAGTCTATATGAATATTAATTTCAGTACAGCAACTGGAGGAAAGCTCCATGCACCCCATATCATCTCAAGATGAGAGCTGATTCCCTTTCTTTGACAGAAGAGGTGAGCCAACTTTCCAGATGCACCTCAAGTGGAGTTTTCCCTCAGCAATATGTATGTGAGAGGGACCCTGTGTTTTCTGTCTCAAGTGGAATGGACCGCGAGAGGCCCTGACTCAAAAGAAGGCCGGATTTCCCTGCAGTGGCTTAAATTCAGGCTCATCTTTCATCTCATAAGAAGAAGGGATGTCTGAGTCCCCTGTGGAGACCATAGAGAAAGCCCTAGGTCACTGCCTCATCTGGACAGGGGGAATCACATCTCTTTGACACCTCGAGAGGCACATGAAGTACAGTGCCTCAAACGGTGATGATGCCTGACCTTTTTTGAAAATGGATAGAAATCCCGATATCACTGTTCCAACTAAAAGTGAACCTCGGTCTACTTCCTCACCTCCAGAAGCGTCCGTATTGTCCTGCCAAGCGTAGTTTACATTCCTGATGTGTCCATCGTAACTAGACAGGAGTCCTGACGTTGCTAAACAAACAAAAGTTTCTAATGGCTACCCTCGCCGTAACTCGAGAACATACCCCAGGTTCCTGTCGACAGCTCAAGAAAAACCAGAAGACTTCACGCTCGCTGAGAGATGAGGACCGATTCCCCTCCACTGCGTGCAGAGCAATTCCTTGTTCCCAATCAAACAGGGAAGGAGCCTTGATATGCTTGATGGAACTACAGCGAGTCCCCCAGAAATCCCTCACAAGTCTAGAAGAACACTGATGTCACCGCAGGAAGGTGAAATAGCTCGGGGTAGCCCAAATCAACTCGAGATTAAGCTCGATTCCCCTGCATTGGCTCCAAAACAATTCCCTGTTCCCCATCATACACGACAAGTGGCTTGACTTCCTTTAGGCAACTACGGAGATACCCTGAGACACACGTCTCAAGTGTATACTAAAAACAATTTCAGCACAGGAACTTGAGGAAACCTCCATGCACCCCATATCATCTCGAGAAGAGAGCTGATTTCCAGGATTTTATTGATCAGATAGGCCAACTTTCCACAAGCACCTCAAGAGGAGCCTTTCCTCAGCAATAGGTATGTGCGAGGACCCTGAGTTTGCTGCCTCAATTGGAGTGGATACCGAGATTCCCTGACTAGAAATAAGGTCGGATTTCCCTGAAGTGGCTTGAATGCAGGCACGTCTTTCATCTCACAAAATGAAGGGATGTGTGAATCCTCTGTGGAGACCTTAGAGAAAACGCTAGTTCCCTGAATCATCTGGACAGGGGGCCTCACATCCCTTGAAACCTCGAGAGGCTCCTGGAGTTCAATGCTTCAAAAGGTGACGAGGCCTGACTCTTCTTGAAAATTGATAGAAATCCCAATATCACTGTGGAAAATAGAAAGGGATGCTTTTTCTCCCACCTCACCTCCAGAAGCGTCTGTATTATCCTGTCAATCCCAGTTTAGATTCCTGAGGTGTCCCTCATAACTATACAGGAATCCTGACTTTGCTGAACAAAGTGGAGTTTCGAATGGCCATCCCCGCTGTAACTCGAGAATATACCCCAGGTTCCTGCTGCAACTCGAGAAATCCCATGAGACATCCCCCTTGCCAGGAGATGAGGCTAGATTCCCCTGCACTGTGTGCAGAGCAATCCCGAATTCCCAATCAAACACGTAAGGAGCCTCGATTTTCTTGATGGAACACCAGAGAGTCCCCAAGAACACTGTCACAAGACGAGATGAACACTGATGTGACCTCAGGAATGCAAAATAGCTCAGTGTACCCCAAATCAATTCAAGATGAAGCCCATTTCCCCTTTATTGGCTCACTAGCCATCCCGTGTTCCACAGCATACAGTACAAGTGGCTTGCTTCTTTGAGGAAACTACAGAGATTCCCTGGACACCTGTCTCAAGTCTGTATGAATATTAGTTTCAGTATAGCAACTCGAGGAAAGCTCCATGCACCCCATATCGTCTCAAGAATACAGCAGATTCCCAGGATTCTATTTAACAGGTAGGCCAACTTTCCACAAGCACCTCAAGAGGAGCCTTCCCTCAGGAATAGGTATGTCAGAGGGACCCTGAGTTTGCTGCCTCAAAAGGAGTGGATACCGAATTCCCTGACTAGAAATAACGTCCGATTTCCCTGAAGTGGCTTGAATGCAGGCTCGTCTTTCATCTCAGAAGATAAAGGGATGTCTGAATCCTCTGTGGAGACGCTAGAGAAAACCCTAGTTCCCCACCTCATCTGGACACGGGCCCTCACATCCCTTGACACCCCGAGAGGCTCGTGGAGTTCAATGCTTCAAAAGGTGACGAGGCTTGACTCTTCTTGAAAATTGATAGGAATCCCAGTATATCTGTGGAAACTAGAAAGGGACACTTGGTCCCCCACCTCACCTCCAAAGCGTCTGTATTATTCTGCAAAGCCTGGTTTAGATTCCTGAGGTGTCCATCTTAACTAGACAGGAATGGCCATCCCCACTGTAACTCAAGAATATACCCCAGGTTCCTGCTGCAACTCAAAAAATCCCATGGGACATCCCCCTCGCCGGGAGATGAGGCTTGATTCCCCTGCATTTCGTGCAGAGCAATTCCGTATTCCCAATCAAACACGTAAGGAGCCTCAATTTTCTTGATGGAACACCAGATAGTCCCCAAGAACACTGTCTCAAGAAGAGATGAACACCGATGTCACCTCAGGAATGCAAAATAGCTTGGTGTACCCCAAATCAACTCGAGATGAAGCCCATTTCCCCTTCATTGGCTCCATAGCTATCCCGTGTTCCACAGCATTCAGTACAAGTGGATTGACTTCCTTGTGGAAACTACAGAGATTCCCTGAGACATCCGTCTCAAGTCTATATGAATATTAATATCTGTACAGCAACTCAAGGAAAGCTCCATGCACCCCATATCATCTCAAGATGAGAGCTGATTCCCTGTCTTTGACTGAAGAGGTGAGGCAACCTTCCACAAGCACCTCAAGTGGAGTTTTCCCTTAGCGATAGGTATATGAGAGGGACCCTGTGTTTTCTGTCTCAAGTGTAAAGGCCCGTGACAGGCCCTGACTCAGAAGAAGGCCGGAATTCCCTACAGTGGCTTAAATTCAGGCTCGTCTTTTATCTCACAAGGTGAAGGGATGTCTGAATTCCATGTTGAGACCCTAGAGAAATCTGTAGGTCTCCACCTCACCTGGACAGGGGGAATCATATCCCTTTGACACCTCGAGAGGCACACGGAATTCAATGCTTCAAAAGGTGAAGATGCCTGACACTTTTTGAAAATGGATAGGTATCCCAATATTACTGTTCTGACTAGAATGTGAACTTCGGGCTCTTGCCTCACCTCCAGACGCGTCCGTATTGTCATGCCAAGCATATTTTAGATTCCTGTGTTGTTCATGGTAACTAGCCAGGAGTCCTGACGTCACTGAACAAACAAAAGTTTCTAATGGCTATCCCCGCCGTAACTCGAGATCATACCCCAGGTTCCTGCTGCAAGTCGAGAAAAACCATGAGACTTCCCGCTCGCTGACAGATGAGGCCCGATTCCCCTGCATTGCGTGCAGAGCAATTCCTTGTTGCCAATCAAACTGGGAAGGAGCCTTGATTTGCTTGACAGAACTACAGAGAGTCCCCCAGAAATCCCTCACAAGTCTAGAAGAACACTGATGTCACCGCAGGAATGTGAAATAGCTCGGGGTAGCCCAAATCAACTCGAGATTAAGCTCGATTCCCCTGCATTGGCTCCAGAGCAATTCCCTGTTCCCCATCAAACACGACAACTGGCTTGACTTCCTTTAGGCAACTACCGAGATTCCCTGAGACACACGTCTCAAGTGTATACTAACACCAATTTCAGCACGGGAAATCGAGGAAAGCTCCATGCACCCCATATCGTCTCGAGAAGAGAGCTGATTCAAAGGGTTCTATTGAACAGGTAGGCCAACTTTCCACAAGCACCTCAACAGGAGCCTTCCCTCAGCAACAGGTATGTGAGAGGGACCCTGAATTTCCTGCCTCTAGTGGAGTGGATACCGAGATTCTCTGACTAGAAATAAGGTCAGATTTCCCAGAAGTGGCTTGAATGCAGGCACGTCTTTCATCTCACAAGATGAAGGGATGTCTGAATCATCTGTGGAGACCCTAGACAAAAGCGTAGTTCCCCGCTTCATCTGGACAGGGGGCCTCACATCCCTTGACACCTCGAGAGGCTCATGGAGGTCAATGCTTCAAAAGGTGAAGAGGCCTGACTCTTCTTGAAAATTGACAAAATTCCCAATATCACTGTGGAAACTAGAAAGGGACACTTGGCCACCCAACTCACCTCCAGAAGCGTCTGTTTTATCCTGCCAATCCCAGTTTAGATTCTTGAGGTGTCCATCATAACTAGACAGGAGTCCTGACGTCGCTGAACTAACAAAAGTTTCTAATCACTATCCCCGCCGCAACTCGAGAAAACCATGAGAGTTCCCCCTCACTGAGAGATGAGGCCCGATTCCTCTGCACTGCGTGCAGAGCAATTCCTTGTTCCCAATCAAACAGGGAAGGAGCCTTTATTTGCTTGACGGAACTACTGCAAGTCCCCCAGAAATCTCTCACTAGTCTAGAAGAACACTGATGTCACCGCAGGAATGTGAAATAGCTCGGGGTAGCCCCAATCAATGTGAGATTAAGCCCGATTCCCCTGCATTGACTCCAGAGCAATTCCCTGTTCCCCATCATACATGACAAGTGGATGGACTTCCTTTAGGTAACTACTGAGATTCCCTGAGACACACGTCTCAAGTCTATAGGAATACCAATTTCCGCACAGGAACTCGAGAAAAGCTCCATGCACACCATATCGTCTCAAGAAGACAGCTAATTTCCAGGATTTTATTGAACAGGTAGGCCAACGTTCCACAAGTACCTCAAGTGGAGTTTTCCTTCAGCAATAGGTATGTGAGAGAGACCCTGTGTTTTCTGTCTCAAGTGGAATGGACTGCGAGAGGCCCTGATTCAAAAGAAGGCCGGATTGCCCTGCAGTGGCTTAAATTCAGGCTCGTCTTTCATCTCACAAGATGAAGGCATGTCTGAATCCCCTGTGGAGACTCTAGAGAAAGCCGTAGTTCTCCGCCTCATCTGGACAGGGGGAATCACATCCCTTTGACACCTCGAGAGGCACACGGAATTCAATGCTTCAAAATGTGACGATGCCTGACTCTTTTTGAAAATGGATAGGAATCCCAATATCACTGTTCCAACTAGAAAGTGAAACTCGGTCTCCTGCCTCACCTCCAGAAGCGTCCGTAATGTCCTGCCAAGCATAGTTTAGATTCCTGAGGTGTCCATTGTAACTAGACAGGACTCCTGATGTCACTGAACAAACAAAAGCTTCTAATGGCTTCCCCCGCCGTAACTTGAGAACATACCCCAGGTTCCCACCGCAACTCGAGAAAAACCATGAGACTTCCTGCTCACTCAGTGATGAGGACCGATTCCCCTTCATTGCGTGCAGAGCAATTCCTTGTTCCCAATCAAACATGTAAAGAACCTTGATTTGCCTGCCGGAACTACAGAGAGTACCCCAGAAATCCCTCACAAGTCTAGAAGAACACTGATGTCACTGCAGGAATGTGAAATAGCTCGGGGTAGCCCAAATCAACTCGAGATTAAGCCCAATTTCCCTGCATTGGCTCCAGAACAATTCCCTGTTCCCTATCATACAAAACAAGTGGCTTGACTTCCTTTAGGCAACTAGCGAGATTCCCTGAGACACACGTCTCAAGGCTATAGGAACACCAATTTCAGCAAAGGAATGCAAGAAAAGCTCCATGCACCCCATATTGTCTCAAGAAGAGAGCTGATTCCCAGGATTCTATTGAACAGGTAGGCCAACTTTACACAAGCATCTCAAGAGGCACCTTCCTTCTGCAATAGGTATGTGAGAGGGACCCTGAGTTTGCTGCCTCAAATGGAATTTATCCCGAGATTCCCTGACTAGAAATAAGGTCGGAATTGCCTGACATGGCTTGAATGCAGGCTCGTCTTTCACCCACAAGATGAAGGGATGTCTGAATCCCCTGTGGAGACTCTAGAGAAAACCCTAGTTCCCCTCCTCATCAGGGCAGGGGGCCTCACATGACTTGACACATCGATAGGCCCATGGACTTCAATGCTTAAAAAGATAACGAGGCCTGACTCTTCTTGAAAATTGATAGGAATCCCAATATCTCTGTGGAAACTTGAAAGGGACGCTTGGTCTCTCACATCACTTCCAGAAGCGTCTGTATTATGCTCCCAAGCCTAGTTTAGATTCCTGAGGTGTCCATCATAACTAGACAGGAGTCCTGACTTCGCTGAACCAGTGGAGGTTCGAATGGCCATCCTCGTTGTAACTCAAGAATATACCCCAGGTTCCTGACGAACTCAAGAAATCCCATGAGACATCCCCCTCACCAGGGATGAGGCTCGATTCCCCTGCATTGGGGGCAGAGTAATCCCGTGTTCCCAATCAAACATATAAGGAGCCTCAATTTGCTTGAAGGAACACCAGAGAGTCTCCAAGAACACTGTCACAAGACGAGAAGAACACTGATGTCACCTCAGGAATGCAAAATAGCTCAGTGTACCCCAAATAAACTCGAGATGAAGCCCATTTCCCCTTCCTTGGCTCCATAGCTATCCCGTGTTCCACACTGTACAGAGCAAGTGGCTTGACTTCCTTTAGGAAACTACAGAGATTCCCTGAGACACCCATCTCAAGTCTATATGAATATTAATTTCAGTACAGCAACTCAAGGAAAGCTCCATGCACCCGATATCGTCTCAAGATGAGAGCTAATTCCCTGTCTTTGACTGAAGCAGTGAGCCACATTTCCACAAGCACCTCAAGAGGAGTTTTCCCTCAGCAATAAGTATATGAGAGGGACCCTGTTTTTTCTGTCTCAAGTGGAATGGAGCCCCGAGAGGCCCTGTCTCAAAAGAAGGCCAGATTTCCCTGCAGTGGCTTAAATTCTGGCTCGTCTTTCATCTCACAAGATGAAGGCATGTCTGAATAACCTGTGGAGATACTAGAGAAAGCCATAGGTCTCCACCTCATCTGGACAGGGCCTCACATCCCTTTGACCCCTCGAGAGGCACATGGGATTCAATGCTTCAAAAGGATACGATGCCTGACTCTTCCTGAAAATGGGTAGGAATCCCAATATCACTCTGCCAACTAGAAAGCGAACCTCCGTCTCCTGCCTCACTGCCAGAAGCGTCCGTTTTGTCCTGCCAAGTATAGTTAAGATTGCTGAGGTGTCTATCGTAACTAGACAGGAGTCCTGACGTCGCTGAACAATGAAAAGTATTTAATGGCTACACCCGCCGTAACTCGAGAATTTACCCCAGGTTCCCGAAACAACTCGAGAAACACCATGAGACTTCCCCCTCGCCAAGAGATGAGGCCCGATTCGTCTGCATCGCATGCAGAGCAATTCCTTGTTCCCAATCAAACAGATAAGGAGCCTTAATTTGCTTGACGGAACTACAGAGAGTCCCCCAGAAATCGCTCACAAGTCTAGAAGGAAACTGATGTCACTGCAGAAATGTGAAATAGCTCGGGGTTTCCCAAATCAACTTGAAATGATGACCGATTCCCCTGCATTGCCTTCAGAGCAATCCCCCGTTCCCCATCATACCGGACAAGTTGCTTGACTTCCTTTGGGAACTCCAGAGGCGCCCTGAGACACCTGTAACAAGTCTATAGGAACACCAATTTCAGCACAGGAACTCGAGGAAAGATCCATGAATCCCATATTGTCTCGAGAAGAGAGCTGATTCCAAGGATTCTATTGAGGAGGTAGGCCAACTTTCCAAAAGCACCTCAAGAGCAGCCTTCCCACAGCAATAGGTATGTGAGAGGGACCCTGAGTTTTCTGCCTCAAGTGGAATGGATACCGAGATGCCCTGACTCAAAAGAAGGTCGGATTTCCTTGCAGTGACTTGAAAGCAGACTCGTCTTTCATCTCACAAGATAAAGGCATGTCTGAGTCTTCTGTGCAGTTCCTAGATAAAGCCCCAGGTGCCCGCCTCATCAGGACACAGGGCCTCATATTGATTGACACCTCCAGAGGCGGGCCAAGATCAATACTTCAAAAGGTGACGATGCCTGACTCCTCTTGAAAATTGATAGGAATCCAAATATCACTGTGCCAACTAGAAAGGGACTCTTGCTCTCCTGCTTCACCTAGAGAATTGTACGTAATATCTTGCCAAGCCTAGTTCAGATTCCTCAGGTGGCTCTCGTAACTAGACTGGAGTCCTTACGTCGTTGAATAAATTTGAGTTTCAAATGGCCATGCCCGCCGTAACTCGAGAATATACCCCAGGTTCCTGCAGCAACTTGAGAAAACCCAGTAGACTTCCCCGTCGATGCGAGATGAGGCCCGATTCCACTGCACTGGTTACAGAGCAATTCCGTGTTCCCAATCAAACACGTAAGGAGCCTCAATTTTCTTGACGGAACTCTAGAGAGTCCCCAGAACACCCTCACATGTGAAAAAGGACGCTGATGTCACCACAGGAATGTGAAACAGCATGGTGTAGCCCAAATCACCTCGAGATTACACCCGATTACACTGCATTGGCTCCAGAGCAATTCCCTGTTCCCCATCATACACGACAAGTGTCTTGACTTCTTTTAGGCAACTACCGAGATTCCCTGAGACACACTTCTCAAGTCTATAGGAACACCAATTTCAGCACAGGAAATCGAGGAAAGCTCCATGCACCCTGTATCGTCTCGAGAAGAGAGCTGATTCCCAGGATTCTATTGAAGAGGTTGGCCAACTTTCCACAGGGACCTCAAGAGGAGCCTTCCCTCAACAATATGTATGTGAGAGGGACCCTGAGTTTGCTTCCTCAAGTGGAGTGGATACCGAGACGCCCTGACTAGAAATAAGGTCGGATTTCCCTGAAGTGGCTTGAAGGCAGGCTCGTTTTTCATCTCACAAGAAGAAGGCATGTCTGAATCCCCTGTGGAGACCCTAGGGAAAACACTAGTTCCACACCTCATCTGGACAGAGGGCCTCACATGCCTTGACACCTCGAGAGGCCCAGAAGTTCAATGCTTCAAAACGTGGCGAGGCCTGACTCTTCTTGAAAATTGATAGGAATCACAATATCTCTGTGGAAACTGGAAAGGGACGCTTGGTCTCCCACCTCACCTCCAGAATAGTCTGTATTATCCTGTCAAGAATAGTTTAGATTCCTGAGGTGTGCATCGTAACTAGACAGGAGTCCTGACTTCGCTGAAGAAAGTGGAGTTTCGAATGGCCATCCCTGCTGTAACTCGAGAATATACCCCAGGTTCCTGCCGCAACTCGAGAAATCCCATTAGACATCCCCCTCGCCGGGAGCTGAGGCTCGATTCCCCTGCATTGCATGCAGAGCAATCCCGTATTACCAATCAAACATGTAAGGAGCCTCTATTTGCTTGACAGAACACCATAGAGTCCCCAAGAACACTGTCACAAGACGAGAAGAACACTGATGTCACCTCAGGAATGCAAAATAGCTCAGTGTACAACAAATCAACTCGAGATGAAGCCCATTTCCCCTTCATTGGCTCCATAGCTATCCCTTCTTCCACATCGTACAGAAAACGTGGCTTGACTTCCTTTAGGAAACTACAGAGATTCCCTGAGACATTCGTCTCAACTCTATATGAATATTATTTTCAGTACATCAACTAGAGGAAAGCTCCATGCACCCCATATCGTCTCAAGATGAGAGCTGTTTCCCTGTCTTTCACTGAGGCGGTGAGCCACCTTTCCACAAGCACCTCAAGAGGAGTTTTTCCTCTGCAATAGGGATGTGAGAGGGACACTGTATTTTCTGTCTCAAGTGGAATGGACCCCGAGAGGCCCTGACTCAAGAGAAGGCCGAATTTTCCTGCTGTGGGTTAAATTCCAGCTCGTCTTTCATCTCACAAGATGAAGGCATGTCTGAATCCCCTGTGGAGACCCTAGAGAAAGCTGTATGTCTCCGCCTCATCTGGACAGGGGCCTCACATCCCTTTGACACCTCGAGAGGCACACGGAATTCAATGCTTCAAAAGGTTATGATGCCTGAGTCTTCTTGAAAATGGGTAGGAATCCCAGTATCACTGTGCCAACTAGGAACTTCGGTCTCCTGCCTCATCTCCAGAAGCGTCCGTTTTGTCCTGCCAAGCCTAGTTTAGATTCCTGAGGTGCCCATCATAACTAGACAGTTGTCCTGACGTCGCTGAACAAAGAAAAGTTTTTAATGACTACACCTGCCGTAACTCGAGAATGTACCCTAGGTTCCTGCCGCAACTCGAGAAAAACAAGGAGACTTCCCCCTCGCCAAGAGATGAGGCCCGATTCCCCTGCAGAGCAATTTCTTGTTCCCAATCAAACAGGTCACGAGCCTTAATTTGCTTGACGGAACTACAGAGAGTCCCCCAGAAATCACTCACAAGTCTAGAAGGAACCTGATGTCAGCGCAGGAATGTGAAATAGCTCGAGGTTGCCCCAATCAACTTGAAATGATGACCGATTTCCCTGCATTGCCTTCAGAGCAATCCCCCATTCCCCATCATACAGGACAAGTTGCTTGACTTCCTTTGGGCAACTCCAGAGATGCCCTGAGACACCCGTCTCAAGTCTATAGGAACACCAATTTCAGCACAGGATCTCGAGGAAAGCTCCATGCATCCCATATTGTCTTGAGAAGAGAGCTGATTGCAAGGATTCTATTGAAGAGGTAGGCCAACTTTCCTCAAGCACCTCAAGAGGAGATTTCCCTCAGCAATAGGTATGTGAGAGGGACCCAGAGTTTGCTGCCTCAAGTTGAGTGTATACCGAGATGCCCTGACTCAAAAGAGGGTTGGATTTCCTTGCAGTGGCTTGAATGCAGGCCCTTCTTTCATCTCACAAGATAAAGGGATGTCTGAATCTTCTGTGCAGTTCCTAGAGAAAGCCCAAGGTACCCGCCTCATCAGGACACAGCACCTCACATCCCTTGACACCTCCAGAGGCGGGCCCAGTTCAATGCTTCAAAAGGTGACGATGCGAGACTAATCTTGAAAATTGATAGGAATCTCCATATCATTGTGCCAACTAGAAAGGGAGGCTTGGTCTCCAGCCTCACCTAAAGAAGTGTTCAGATTGTCTTCCCAATCCTAGCTTAGATTCCTCAGGTGGCTGTCATTACTAGACAGGAGTCCTTACATCATTGAACAAACTCGAGTTTCGAATTGCCATCCCCACCGTAACTTTTGAATATACCCCAGGTTCCTACTGCAACTTGAGACAACCCAGGAGACTTCCCCCTCGCCGGGAGATGAGGCCCGATTCCCCTTCACTGGGTGCAGAGCAATTCCTGATTCCCAATCAAACACATAAGAAGCCTCAATTTGATTGACAGAATTCTAGAGATTCCCCAGAACACCCTCACGTGTAGAAGGACACTGATGTTACCGCAGGAATGTGAAATAGTACGGTGTATCCCAAATTAAATTGAGATTGCGCCTGATTCCCCTGCATTTGCCCCAGAGCAAGTCACTGTTCCCCATCATACACGACAAGTGGCTTGACTTCCTTTAGGCAACTACCGAGATTCCCTGAGAAACCGTCTCAAGTCTGTAGGAACACCAATTTCAGCAGAGGAACTCGAGGAAAGCTTCATGCACCCCATATCGTCTTGAGAAGAGAGCTGATTCCCAGGGTTCTATTGAACAGGTAGGCCAACTTTAAACAAGCACCTCAAGAGGAGACTTCCCTTAGCAATAGGTATCTGAGAGGGACCCTGAGTTTGCTGCCTCAAATGGAGTGGATAACGAGATGCCCTGACTAGAAATAAGGTCGGATTTCCATGAAGTGGCTTGAATGCAGGCTCGTCTTTCACTCAAAAGATGAAGTGATATCTGAATCCCATGAGGATTCCCTAGAGAAAACCCTAGTTCCCTGTCTCATCATGACAGGGGGCCTCACATGCCTTGACACCTCGAAGGCCCACGGAGTTCAATGCTTCAAAACGTGACGAGGCCTGACTCTTGTTGAAAATTGATAGGAATCCCAATATCTCTGTGGAAACTAGAAAGGGATGCTTGGTCTCCCACCTCCTCCAGAAGGGTCTGTATTATACTGCCAAGCCTAGTTTAGATTCCTGAGGTGTGCATCGTAACTAGACAGGAGTCCTGAGTTCGATGAACAAAGTGGAGTTTCGAATGGCCATCCCTGCTGTAACTTGAGAATATACCCTGGGTTCTTGCCGCAACTCGAGAAATGTCATGAGACATCCCCTCGCCTGGAGATGAGGCTCGATTCCCCTGCACTGTGTGCAGCGCAATCCCGTATTCCCAATCAAACACGTAAGGAGCCTCGATTTGCTTGACGGGACACTAGAGAGTCCCCAAGAACACTGTCACAAGATGAGAAGAACACTGATGTCACCTCAGGAATGCAAAATAGCTTGCTGTACCCCAAATCAACTCGAAATGAAGCCCATTTCCTCTTCATTGGCTCCATAGCTATCCCAGGTTCCTTATCATACAGTACAAGTGGCTTGACTTCCTTTAGGAAACTACAGAGATTCCCTGAGACAACCGTCTCAAGTGTATATGAATATTAATTTCAGTACAGCAACTAAAGGAAACCTCCATGCACCCCATGTCATCTCAAGATGAGAGCTGATTCCCTGTCTTTGACTGAAGAGGTGAGCCACCTTTCCACAAGCACCTCAAGAGGAGTTTTCCCTCAGCAGTTGGTACGTGAGAGGGACCCTATTTTTTCTGTCTCAAGTGGAATGGAGCCCAAGAGGCCCTGACTCAAAAAAAGGCCTGATTTCCTTGCAGTGGCTTAAATTCAGGCTCGCCTTTTATCTGATAAGATGAAGGCATGCCTGAATCCCCTGTGCAGACCCTAGAGAATACCGTAGGTCTCCGCCTCATCTGGACAGGGGCCTCACATCCCTTTGACACCTCGAGAGGCACACGGAATTCAATGTTTCAAAAGGTGATGATGCCAGGCCCTTCTTGAAAATGGGTAGTAAACCCAATATCACTCTGCCAAATAGAATGTGAAACTCGGTCTCCTGCCTCACCTCCAGAAGCGTCCGTATTGTCCTGCCAAGCATAGTTTAGATTCCTGAGGTGTCCATCGTAACTAGACAGGAATCCTGACATCAGAGAACAAATGAAATTTTTAATGGCTACCCCTGCCTTAACTCGAGAATATACCCCAGGTTCCCGCCACAACCCGAAAAAAACCATGAGACTTCCCCCCCACCCACCGAGAGATGAGGCCCGATTCCCCTTCATTGCGTGCATAGCAATTCCTTTTGCCCAATCAAAGAGTTAAGGAGCCTTGATTTGCTTGATGGAAATACAGAGAGTACCCCAGAAATCCCTCACAAGTATAGAAGGACACTAATGTCACAGCAGGAATGTGAAATTGCTGGGGGTAGTCCAAATCAACTCGAAATGATGACCGAATCCTCTACATTGGCTTCAGAGCAATCCCCCATTGCCCATCATACAGGACAAGTGGCTGGACTTCCTTTGGGCAACTACAGGGATTCCCTGAGACACCCGTCTCAAGTCTATAGGAACACCAAAATTCAGCACAGGAACTCGAGGAAAGCTCCATGCACCACATATCGTCTCGAGAATAGAGCTGATTTCAAGGATTCTATTGAAGAGGTAGGCCAACATTACACAAGCACCTCAAGAGGAGCCTTCCCTCAGCAATAGGTATATGAGAGGGATCCTGAATTTGCTGCCTTAAGTGGAGTTGATACTGACATGCCCTGACTCGAAAGAAGGTCGGACTTCCTTGCAGGGGATTGAATGCAGGCTCGTCTTTAATCTCACAAGATAAAGAGATTTCTGAATCTTCTGTGCAGTCCCTAAAGAAAGCCCTAGATCCCTGCTTCATCAGGACACAGGGCCTCACATCCCTTGACATTTCCAGAGGCGGGCTCAGTTCAATGCTTCAAAAGGTGATGATGCCTGACTCTATTTGAAAATTGATAGGAATCCCAATATCACTGTGCCAACTAGAAAGGGACGCTTGGTCTCCCAACTAATCTCTAGAAGTGTTCGTACTGTCTTGCCAAGCCTAGTATAGATTCCTCAGGTGGCCATCGTAACTAGACAGGAGTCCTTCCGTTGTTGAACATACTCGTGTTTCGAATGGCCATCCCCGCTGTAACTCGAGAATATACCCCAGGTTCCTGCCGCAACTCAAAAAAACCCATGAGATGGCCCCCTCGCCGCGAGATAAGGCCCGATGCCCCTGCATTGGGTACAGAGCAATTTCGTATTCCCAATCAAACACGTAAGGAGCCTCAATTTGCTGACAGAACTCTAGAGAGTCCCCCAGAACACCCTCACATGTCTAGAAGGACACTGATGTTACCGTAGGAATGTGAAATAGCATGGTGTACCCCAAATCCACTCGAAATTACACCCGATTCCCCTGCATTGATTCCAGAGCAACTCCTTGTTCCCCATCATACACGACAAGTGGCTTGACTTCCTTTAGGCAACTACTGAGATTCCCTGAGAGACACGTCTCAAGTCTATATAAACTCCAATTCCAGCAAAGGAACTCGAGGAAAGCTCCATGCACCCCATATCATCTCGAGAAGAGAGCTGATTCCCAGGATTCTATTGAACAGGTAGGCCAACTTTCCACAAGCACCTCAAGAGGAGCCTTCCCTCAGCAACTGGTATGTGAGAGGGACCCTGAGTTCGCTGCCTCAAGTGGAGTAGATTCCGAGATACCCTGACTAGAAATAAGGTCGGATTTAACTGAAGGGTCTTGAATGCAGGCTCGTCTTTCATCTCACATGATGAAGGGATGTCTGAATTCCCTGTGGAGACCCTAGAGAAAACAATAGTTCCCCGCATCATCCGGACAGGGTGCCTCACATCCCTTGACACCTCAAGAGGCTCGTGGAGTTCAGTGCTTCAAAAGGTGATGAGGCCTGAGTCTTCCTGAAAATTGATAGGAATCCCATATCTCTGTGGAAACTAGCATGGTACACTTGGTCTCCCACTTCACCTCCAGAAACGTCTCTATTGTCCTTCCAAGCCTAATTTAGATTCCTGAGGAGTCCGTCGTATCTAGACAGGAGTCCTGACTTCGATGAATCCAGTGTAGGTTCAAATGGCCAAACCCACTGTAACTCGAGAATATACCCCAGGTTCCTGCCGCAACTCGAGAAATCCCATGAGACATCCCCCTAGCCGGGAGAGGAGGCTCCATTCCCCTGCATTGCATGCAGAGTAATCCTGTGTTCCCAATCAAACAAGTAAGGATCCTCGATATTCTTGATGGAACACCAGAGAGTCCCCAAGAAGACTATCACAAGACAAAATGAACACTGATGTCAACTCAGGAATGCAAAATAGCTCGGTGTACCCCAAATCAACTCGAGATGAAGCTTATTTCCCCTTCATTGGCTCCATAGCTATCCAGTGTTCCACATCATACAGTACAAGTGGCTTGACTTCCTTTAGGAAACTACAGAGATTCCCTGAGTCATCCGTCTCAAGTCTATATGAATATTAATTTCAGTACAGCAACTCGAGGAAATCTCCATGCACACCATATCTTCTCAAGATGAGAGCTGATTCCCTGTTTTTGACAGAAGAGGTGAGCCAACATTCCACAAGCACCTCAAGAGGAGTTTTCCCTCCCCAATAGGTATTTGAGAGGGACCCTGTTTTTTCTGTCTCAAGTGGAATGGACCCTGAGAGGCCCTGACTCAAAAGAAGGCCGAATTTTCCTGCAGTGGCTTAAAGTCAGGCTCGACTTTCATCTCACAAGATGAAGGAATGTCTGAATTCCCTGTGGAGACCCTATAGAAAGCCATAGGTCTCCGCCTCATCTCGACAGGGGGAATCACATCGCTTTGACACCTTGAGAGGCACACGGAATTCAATGCTTCAAAAGGTGATGATGCCTGAGTCTTCTTGAAAATGGATAGGAATCCCAATATTACTGTGCCAACTAGAAAGTGAGTCTCAGTCTCCTGCCTCACCTCCAGAAGCGTCCGTATTGTCCTGCCAAGCGTAGTTTAGATTCCTGAGGTGTCCATCATAACTAGACAGGAGTCCTGACGTCACTGAACAAAGAACAGTTTTTAATGGCTATCCCCGCCGTAACTCGAGAAGATACCCCAGGTTCCCACCGCAACTTGAGAAGAACCATGAGACTTCCTGCTCGCTGAGAGATGAGGCCCAATTCCCCTGCATTGCGTGCAGAGCAATTCCTTGTTCCCCATCAAACAGGTAAGGAGCCTTGCTTTGCTTGACAGAATTAGAGAGAGTCCCCCAGAAAACCCTGACAAGTCTAGAAGAACACTGATGTCATCGCAGGAATGTGAAATAGCTCGGGGTAGCCCAAATCAACTCGAAATGATGACCGATTTCCCTGCATTGGCTTCAGAGCAATCCCCCCTTGCCCATCATACAGGATACGTGGCTTGACTTCCTTTGGGCAACTGCAAAGATTCCCTGAGACACCCGTCTAAAGTCTATAGGAACACCAATTTCAGCACAGGAAGTCGAGGAAAGCTCCATGTACCCCATATCGTCTCGCGAAGAGAGCTGATTCCAACGATTCTATTGAAGAGGTAGGCCAACTTTCCATAAGAACCTCAAGAGTAGCCTTCCCGCAGGAATAGTTATGTGAGAGGGACCCTGAGTTTGTTGCCTTAAGTGGAGTGGATAACGAGATGCCCTGACTCGAAAGAAGGTCGGATTTCCTTGCAGTGGCTTGAATGCAGGCTCGTCTTTCATCTCACAAGGTAAAGGGATGTCTAATCTTCTGTGAAGTCCCTAAAGATAGGCATAGGTTCCTGCCTTATTAGGACACAGGGCCTCACATCCCTTGACACCTCCAGAGGTTGGCCCAGTTCAGTTCTTCAAAAGGTGGCGATGACGGACTCTTCTTGAAAACTGATAGGAATCCCAATGTCACAGTGCCAACTAGAAAGGGACACTTGGTCCCCTGCCTCACCTAGAGAATTGTTCGTATTGTCTTGCCAAGCGTAGTTCAGATTCCGAAGGTGGCCGTCATAACTAGACAGAAGTCCTTAAGTCTTAAAACAAACTTGAGTTTCGAATGGACTTCCCCTCCGTAATTTGAGAATATAACCAAGGTTCCTGCCGCAACTCGAGAAAACCCAGGAGACTTCCCCCTCACCGCGAGATGAGGCCTGGTTCCCTTGCATTGGGTGCAGAGCAATTCTGTGTTCCCAATCAAACACTTAAGGAGCCTCAATTTGCTTGACGGAACTCTAGAGAGTCCCCCAGAACATGCTCACATGTCTAGAAGGACATTGATGTCACCGCAGGAATGTGAAATAGAACGGTGTAGCCCAAATCAACACGAGATTATGCCCAATTTCACTGCATTGGCTCCAGAGCAATTCCCTGTTCCCCATCATACACAACACCTGGCTTGACTTCCTTTAGGCAACTACTGAGATTCCCTGAGACACACGTGTCAAGTCTATAGGAACATCAATTTCAGCACAGAAACTCGAGGAAAGCTCCATGCACCCCATATCGTCTCAAGAAGAGAGCTGATTCCCAGGATTCTGTTGAAGATTTTGGCCAACTTTCCACAAGCACCTCAAGAGGAGCCTTTCCTCAGCAATAGGTATATTACAGGGACCCTGAGATTGCTGCCTCAGGTGGAGTGGATACCGAGATGCCCTGACTAGAAACAAGGTCGGATTTCCCTGAAGTGGCTTGAATGCAGGCTCTTATTTCGTCTCACAAGATGAAGGGATGTCTGAATCCTCTATGGAGACCCTAGAGAAAACCCTAGTTGCCCGCCTCATCTGGAGAGGGGGCCTCACATACCTTGACACCTCGAGAGGCCCAGGCAGTTCAATGCTTCAAAAGGTGACAAGGCCTGACTCTTCTTGAAATTTCATAGGAATCTCAACATCTCTGTGGAAACTAGAAAGGGACGCTTGGTCAACGACCTCACCTCCAGAAGCGTCAGTATTATCCTGCCTAGCCTAGTTTAGATTCCTGAGGTGTGTGTCGTAACTAGACTGGAGTCCTGACCTCGCTGAACAAAGTGGAGTTTCCAATGGCCATCCCCGCTGTAACTTGAGAATATACCCCAGGTTCCTGCCGCAACTCGATAAATCTCATGAGATATCCCCCTCGACGGGAGATAAGATTCGATTCCTCTGCATTGCGTGCAGAGCAATACGATATTCCCAATCAAAAATGTAAGGAGCCTCGATTTACTTGATGGAACACAAGAGAGTCCCCAACAACACTGTCACAAGACGAGAAGAACGCTGATGTCACTTCAGGAATGCAAAATAGTTCGGTGTACCCCAAATCAACTCCAGATGAAGATCATTTCCCCTTCATTGGCTCCATAGCTATCCACTGTACCACATCATACAGAACAAGTGGCTTGACTTCCCTTAGGAAACTACAGAGATTCCCTGAGACACCTGTCTCAAGTCTATATAAATATTAATTTCAGTACAGCAACTAAAGGAAAGCTCCATGCACCCCATATCGTCTCAAGATGAGAGCTGATTCCCAGACTTTGACTGAAGCAGTGAGCCACATTTCCACAAGCACCTCAAGATGAGTTTACCCTCAGCAATAGGGATGAGAAAGGGAACCTGTTTTTTCTGTATCAAGTGGAATGAATCCGAAGAGGGCCTGACTGAAAAGAAGGCAGAATTTCCCTGCAGTGGCTTAAATTCACACACGTCTTTTATCTCACAAGATGAAGGCATGTCTGAATCCCCTGTGGAGATCCTAGAGAAAGAAGTAGGTCTCCACTTCATCTGGACAGGGGCCTCACATCCCTTTGACACCTCAAGAGGCACACGGAATTCAGTGCTTCAAAAGGTGACGATGCCTGACTATTCTTGAAAATGGTTAGGAATACCAATATCACTGTGCCAATTAGAAAGTGAACCTCGGTCTCCTGGCTCACCTCCACAAGCGTCCATATTGTCCTGCCAAGCATAGTTTAGATTCCTGAGGGGTCCATCGTAACTAGACAGGAGTCCTGACAGCGCTGAACAAGGAAAGTTTTCAATGGCTATCCCCACCGTTACTCGAGAATATATGCCAGGTTCCCGTGCAACTCGATAAAAACCATGAGATTCCCCCTCGCCGAGAGATGAGGCCCGATTCCCCTGCACTGCGTGCAGAGCAATTCCTTTTTTCAATCAAACAGGTAAGGAGCCTTGATTTGCTTGACAGAACTACAGAGATTCACCGAGAATTCAATCACAAGTCTAGAAGGACACTGATGTCACCACAGGAATGTGAAACAGCTCGGTTAGCCCAAATGAACTCGAAATGATGACCAATTCCACTGCATTGGCTTCAGAGCAATTCCCCGTTCCCCATCATATTGGACAAGTTGCTTGACTTCCTTTGGGCAACTCCAGAGATGCCCTGAGACACCCATCTCAAGTCTGTAGGAACACCAATTTCAGCACAGGAACTTGAAGAAAGCTCCATGCATCCCATATTGTCTCAAGAAGAGAGATGATTCCAATGATTCTATTGAAGAGGTAGGCCAACTTTCCACAAGCACCTCAAAGGAGCCTTCCCTCAGCAACAAGTATTTGAGAGGGACCCTGAGTTTGCTGCCACAAGTGGACTGGATACCGAGATGCCCGGACTTGAAAGAAGGTTGGATTTCCTTGCAGTGGCTTGAATGCAGGCTCGTCTTTCATCTCACAAGATAAAGGGATGTCTGAATTTTCTGTGAAGTCCCTAGAGAAAGCCCTAAGATCCCGTCACATCAGGACACAGGGCCCCACATCCCTTGACACCTCCAGAGGTGGGCCCAGTTCAATGCTTCAAAAGGTGACAATGCCTGACTCTTCTTGAAAATTGATAGGAATCCGAATATCACTGTGCCAACTATAAAGGGAGGCTTGGTCTCCTGCCTCACCTAGAGAAGTGTTCGTATTGTCTTGACAAGCCTAGTTTAGATTCCTCATGTGGCTG
>SNSB01004019.1:57246-96183 GCA_012922965.1 Capreolus pygargus | reverse complement strand
AACTAGAAAGTGAACCTCGGTCTCCTGCCTCACCTCCAGAAGCGTCCGTATTTTCCTGTCAAGCGTAGTTTAGATTCCTGAGGTGTCAACCGTAACGAGACAGGAGTCCTGACGTTGCTGAACAAAGAAAAGTTTTTAATGGCTACGCCCTCTGTCACTCGAGAATATAGCCTAGGTTCCCACCGCAACTCGAGAAAAACCATGAGACTTCCCCCTCGCCGAGAGATGAGGCCCGATTCCCCTGATTCAGTGCAGAGCAATTCATTGTTCCCAATCAAACAGGTAAGGAGCTTTGATTTGCCTGATGGAACTACAGAGAGTCAGCCAGAAATTGCTCACAAGTCTAGAAGGACACTGATGTCACCGCAGGAAAGTGAAATAGCTCGGGGTAGCCCAAATCAACTCGGAATAATGACCGATTCCCCAGCATTGGCTTCAGAGCAATCCCCCATTCCCCATCATACAGGACAAGTTGCTTGACTTCATTTGGACAACTCCAGAGATGCCCGGAGACACCCGTCTCAAGTCGATAGGAACACCAATTTCAGCCCAGGAACACGAGGAAAGCTCCATGCACCCCATATAGTCTCGAGAAGAGAGCTGATTCCCAGGATTCTATTGAAGAGGTTGGCCAACATTCCACAAGCAACTCAAGAGGAGCCTTCCCTCAGCAATAGGTATGTGAGGGGACCCTGAGTATTCTGCCTCAAGTGGAGTGGATACCAAGATGCCCTGACTCAAAAGAAGCTCAGATTTCGTTGCAGTGGCTTGAATGCTGGCTCGTCTTTCATTTCACAAGATAAAGGGATGTGTGAATCTTCTGTGCATTCCCTAGAGAGAGCCATAGTTCTCCGCCTCATCTGGACAGGGTGCCTCACATCCATTGACACCTCGAGAGGGGGGCTGAGTTCAATGCTTCAAAAGTTGATGATGCCTGACTCTTCTCTAAAATTGATAGGAATTCCAATATCACTGTGCCAACTAGAACGGGATGCTTGGTCTCACGCCTCACCTCCAGAAGCGTCCGTATTGTCCTGTCAAACCTTGTTTAGATTCCTGAGGTGTCCATTGTAACTAGACAGGAGTCCTGACATCCCTGAAAAAACTCGAGTTTCGAAGGGCCATCCCAGCCATAACTCAAGAATATACCCCAGGTTCCTCCCATGAGACTTCCACCTCACCGAGAGATGATTCCCGATTCCCCTGCATTCGGTGCAGAGCAATTCCGTGTTCCCAATAAAACATGTAAGGAGCCTCGATTTGCTTGACGAAAGTCTAGATAGTCCCCCAGAACACCCTCACACATCTAGAAGGACACTGATATCACCGCAGGAATGTGAAATAGCTCAGTGTAGCCCAAATCAACTCGAGATTACACCCCATTCCACTGCATTGGCTCCAGAGCAATTCCCTCTTCCCCATCATACAGGACAAGTGGCTTGACTTCCTTTAGGCAACTACTGAGATTCCCTGAGCCACACGTCTCACGTCTATAGGAACACAAATTTCAGCACAGGAACTCGAGGAAAGCTCCATGCACAACATACCATCTTGAGAAGAGAGCTGATTTCCAGGATTATATTGAAGAGGTAGGCCAAATTTCCACAAGCACCTCAAGAGGAGCCTTCCCTCAGCATTAGGAATGTGACAGGGACTCTGAGTTTTCTGCCTCATGTGGAGTGGATACTGAGATGTCTTGACTGGAAAGAACGTTGGATTTCCCTGAAGTGGCTTGAATGCAGGCTCGTCTTTCATCTCAAAAGATGAAGGTATGTCTGAATCCCCTGTGGAGACCCTAGAAAAAAAACCTAGTTCCCCACCTCATCTGCACAGGGGACCTCATATCCCTTGACACCTTGAGAGGCCCGCGGAGTTCAATGCTTCAAAAGGTGAAGATGCCTTCCTCTTCTTGAAAATTGATAGGAATCCCAATATCTCTGTGTAAACTAGAAAGGGATGCTTGGTCTCCTGCCTCACCTGCAGAAACGTCCGTATTGTCCTGCCAAGCCTAGTATACATTCCTGAAGTGTCTGTCAAACCTAGATAGGAGTCCTGACTTCCCTGAACAAACTCGAGTTTCGAATGGCCATCCCCGCTGTAACTCGAAGATATGCCCCAGGTTCATGCCGCAACTCGAAGAAAACCATGAGACTTCCCTCTCGCCGAGAGATGAGGCCCAATTCCCCTGCATTGCATGCAGAGCAATTCCGTGTTCCCAATAAAACACGTAAGGAGCCATGGTTTGCTTGACAGAACTCCAGAGAGTCCCCAAGAACACCCGCACAAATCTAGAAGGACAATTATGTCACTGCAGGAATGTGAAATAGTTCTGTGAAGCCCCAGTCACCTCGAGATCATGCCCGAATCACCTGCATTGGCTCCAGAGCAACCACCCATTCCCTGTCATACATGACAAGTAGCTTGACTTCCCTTAGGCAACTCCAGAGATTCCCTGAAAAACCCATCTCAAGTCTATAGGAACACCAATTTCAGCACAGGAACTCGAGGGAAGCTCCCTGCACACTGTATCATCTCGAGAAGTGAGCTGGTTCCCAGGATTCTCTTGAAGATGTAGGCCAACTTTCCACAAGCACCTCAAGAGGAGCCCTCCCTCAGCAATAGTTATGTGGGAATGACCTTGAGTTTACAGCCTCACGTGGAGTGGATACAAAGATGCCTGACTAGAAAGAAGGTCGGATTTCCCTGAAGTGGCTTCGATGCAGGCTCGTCTTTCATCTCACAAGATGAAGAGATATCTGAATCCCCTATGGAGACCTCAGAGAAAACCATAGGTCTCCGCCTCATCTGCACAAGGGGCCTCACATCCCTTTGACACATCCAGATGCGCGCTGAGTTCAATGCTTCAAAAGTTGAGGATGTCTGACTCTTCTTAAAAATTGATAGGAATCACAATATCACTGTGCCAACTAGAAAGTGACAGTTGGTCTACTGTATCACCTCCAGACGCATCCGTATTGTCTTGCCAAGCCTAGTTTAGATTTTTGACGTGTCCACCATAACTAGACAGGCCTCCAGACTTCGCTGAATAAACACGAATGGCCATCCCTGTCGGAACTCAAGAATATAGCCCAGGTTCCCCCCACAACTCAAGAAAAACCACGAGACTTCCCCCTCGCAAAGAGATGAGGCCTGATTCCCCTTCATTTCATGCAGAGCAATTCCGTGTTCCCACTCAAACATGTAAGGAGCCTTGATTTGCTTGACGGAACTCCAGAGAGACCCCAAGAACACCTGTACAACTCAAGAAGGACAAAGATGTCACTGCAGGAATGTGAAATAGATCGGTGTAACCCAAATCACCTCGAGATGATGCCTGATTCCCCTGCATTGGCTCCAGAGGAATCCCCCATTCCCCATCATACAGGACAAGTGGCTTGACTTCCTTTAGGCAACTCCAGACATTCCCTGAGAGACCCGTCTCAAGTCTATAGGAGCACCAATTTCAGCACAGGAACTCGAGGAAAGCTCCCTGCACACCATATCATCTGGAGAAGAGAGCAGATTCCCAGGATTCTCTTGAAGGGGTAGGCCAACATTCCACAATCACCTCAAGAGGAGCCCTCCTTCAGCAAAAGGTATGTGAGAATGACCTTGAGTTTGCTGCCTCACGTGGAGTGGATACCGAGATCCCCTGACTCGAAAGAAGGACAGATTTCCATGCAGTGGCTTGAATGCAGGCTCGTCTTGCATCTCACAAGATGAAGGGATGTCTGAATCGCCTTTGGAGACACTAGAGAAAGCCCTAGGTCCCCTCCTCATATGGAAAGGGTGCCTCACATCCCTTGACACCTCAAGAGGCATTGGAGTTCAATGTTTCAAAAGGTGACAATGCCTGACTCTTCTTGAAATTTGATAGAAATGCCAATATCACTGTGCCAACTAGAAAAGGACGCTTGGTCTCCCGCCTCACCTACAGAAGCGTCCGTATTGTCCTGCCAAGCCTCGTTTAGATTCCTGAGGTGTCCATCGTAGCTAGACAAGAGTCCTGACTTCGCTGAACAAACTTGAGTTTCGAATGGATATCAATGCCATAACTCGAGAATATACTCCAGGTTCCTGCTGCAACTCGAGAAAATGCATGAGACTTCCCACTTGCCATGAGGTGAGGCCCGATTCCCCGGCACTGCGTGCAGTGCAATTCCGTGTTCCCAATCAAACACGTAAGGAGCCTTGATTCTCTTGATGGAACTCCAGAAAGTCCCCAAGAACACAGTCACAAGATAACAAGAACACTGATGTCAACTCAGGAACGCAAAATAGCTCGGTGCACCCCAAATCAACTGGAGATGAAGCCCACTTCCCCTGCATTGGCTCCATAGCCATCTTGCGTTCCACATCATACACAACAAGTGGCTTGACTTCCTTTAGGAAACTCCAGAGGTTCCCTGAGACACCCGACTCAAGTTTGGAGAAACATCAATTTCAGTACAGCAACTCGAGGAAAGCTCTGTGCACCCCATATCGTCTCAAGATGAGAGCTGTTTCCCTGTTTGCGACTGAACAGGTAAGCCAACGTTCCACAAGCACCTCAAGAGGAGTTTTCCCTCAGCACTAGGCATGTGAAGGCGACCCTGTGTTTTCTGCCTCAAGTGGAATGAACCGCGAGAGGCCCTGACTTGAAAGAATGTCGGATTTCCCTGCAGTGGCCAAAATGCAGGCTCGTCTTTCATCTCACAAGATGAAGGGATGTCTGAATCCCCTGGGGAGACCCTAGAGAAAGCCCTCAGTCTCCACCTCATTTGCACAGGGGGCCTCACATGCCTTTGACACTTCGAGAGTCACGCGGAGCTCAATGCTTCAAAAGGTGACGAGGCCTGACTCTTCTTGAAAATAGATAGAAATCCCAATATCACTGTGCCAACTAGAAAGGGAAGCTTGGTCTCCCACCTCACCTCCAGAACCATCCGTATTGCCCTGCCAAGCCTAGTTTAGATTCTTGAGGTGCTCATCGTAACTAGACAGGAGTCCTGACGTCGCTGAACAAACATGAGTTTTGAATGGCCATCCCCGCTGTAATTCTAGAATATACCCCAGGTTCCCACCGACACTCGAGTAAAACCATGAATCTTCCCCCTCGCCGAGAGATGAGGCCCGATTCCCCTGCATTGCATGCAGAGCAATTCCGTGTTTCCAATTAAACACGTAAGGAGCCTTGATTTGCTTGGTGGAACTCCAGAGAGTCCCCAAGAACACACTCACATTTCTAGAAGGACACTGATGTCACCGCAGCAATGTGAAATAGCTCAGTGTAGCCCAAATCAACTCGAGATGATGCTCAATTCCCCTGCATTGGCTCTAGAGCAATCCCCCGTTCCCCATCATACACGACAAGCGGCTTGACTTCCTTAAGGCAATTCCAGAGATTCCCTGAGACACCCGTCTCAAGTCTATAGGAACAACAATTTCAGCACAGGAGCTCGAGGAAAACTCCAATTACCCCATATCGTCTCGAGAAGAGAGATGATTCCCAGGATTCTATTGAAGAAGTAGGCCAACTTTCCACAAGCAGTTAAAGAGGAGCCTTCCCTCAGCAATAGGTATATGAGAGGGACCCTGAGTTTGCTGTATCAAGTGGCGTGGATACCAAGATAACATGACTCAAAAGAAGGTCATACTTCCCTGCAGTGTCTTGAATGCAGGTTCGTCTTTCATCTCAGAAGATGAAGGGATGTCTGAATCGCCTGAGGAGACTGTAGAGAAAGCCATAGGTCCCAGGCTCATCTGGAGAGGGGGCCTCACATCCCTTGATAACTCGAGAGGCGTGTGGAGTTCAATGCTACAAAAGATGATGATGCCTGACTCTTCTTGAAAATTGATAGGAACCCCAAAATCACTGAGCCACCTAGAAAGGGTGGTTTGGTCTCCCGTCTCACCTTGAGAAGCATCCGTATTGTCCTGCCAAGCCTAGTTTAGATTCCTGAGGTTTCTGTCGTAAGTAGACAGGAGTCCTGACTTCGCTGAACAAACTTGAGTTTCGAATGACCATCCTCACTATAACTAGAGAATATACCCTAGGTTCCTGCTGCAACTCATGAAAACCCATGAGACTGTCCACTCACCGCGAGATGAGGCCCGATTCTGCTGCATTGCATGCAGAGCAATTCCGTGTTCCCAGTCAAACACATAAGGAGCCTCGATTTGCTTGAGGGAACTCCAGAGAGTCGCCAAGAACACTGTTACAAAATGAGAAGAACACTGATGTCACCTCAGGAATGCAAAATAGCTCGTTGTACCCCAAATCAACTTCAGATGAAGCCCATTTCCCCTGCATTGGCTCCATAGCCATCCCGCGTTAGACATCATACACAACAAGTGCCTTGACTTCCTTTAGGAAACGTAAGAAATTCCCTGAGACAGCCGTCTCAAGTCTAGAGGAACATCAATTTCAGTACAGCAACTCGAGGAAAGCTCCATGCACCCCATATCGTCTCAAGATGAGAGATGATTCCCTGTTTTCAACCGAAGATGTAAAATACCTTTCCACAAGCACCTCAAGAAGAGTTTTCCCTCAGCAATAGGTATGTGAGAGGAACCCTCTGTTTTCTGCCTCAAGTGGAATGGGCCTCGAGAGGCTATGACTTGAAAGAAGGCCAGATTTCCCTGTAGGGGCTTAAATGCAGGCTAGTATTTTATCTCACAAGATGAAGGGATGTCTGAATCCCCTGTGGAGACCCGAGAGAAAGACATAGCTCTCCGCCTCATGTGGACAGGGGGCCTCACATCCCTTTGACACCACAAGAAGCACGCGGAGTTCAATGCTTCAAAGGTGAGGATGCCTGACTCTTCTTGAAAATTGATAGGAATCCCAATATCACTGTGCCAACTAGAAAGTAACACTCGGTCTCCCGACTCACCTCCAGAAGCATCCGTATTGTCCTGCCAAGCCTAGTTTAGATTCCTGAGGTGTCCATTGTAACTAGACAGGAGTCCTGACTTCGCTGAAAAAACACGAGTTTTGAATGGCCATCCCCGCATAACTCGAGAATATATGTCATGTTCCCACTGCAACTCGAGAAAAACCATGAGACTTACCCCTCACTGAGAGACGAGGCCCGATTCCCTTTCATTGTGTGAAGAGCAATTCTGTGTTCTCAGTCAAACATGTAAGGAGCCTTGATTTGCTTGATGGAACTCGAGAATGTCCCCAAGAACACCCTCACAAGTCTAGAATGACACTGATGTCACAGCACGAATTTGAAATAGCTCGGTGTAGTCCAAATCAACTCGAGATGATGCCCAATTTCCCTGCATTGGCTCCAGAGCAATCCCCGTTCCCCATCATACATGACAAGCGGGTTGACTTCCTTTAGGGAACTCCAGAGATTCCCTGAGACACACGTCTCATGTCTATAGAAACACCAATTTCAGCACAGGAACTCGAGGAAAGCTACATGCACCCCATATTGTCTCAAGAAGAGAGCTGATTTCCAGGATTCTATTTAAGAGGTAGGCCACTTTCCATATGCACCTCAATAGGAGCCTTCCCTCAGCAATAGGTACGTGAGAAGGACCCTGAGTTTGCTGCCTCAATTGGAATGGATACTGAGATTCCCTGACTCTAAAGAACGTCAGATTTCCCTGCAATGGCTTGAATGCAGGCTCGTCTTTCAACTCACAAGATGAAGGGATGTCTGAATCCTCTGCGCAGACACGAGAGAAAGCCCTAAGTCCCCTTATCATCTGGAAAGGGGGCCTAACATCCCTTGACACCTCGAGAGGCTCACGAATTTCAGTGCTTCAAAAGGTGGAGATGCGTGAATCTTCTTGGAAATTGATAGGAATACGAATATCACTGTGGAAACTAGAAAGGGACGCTTGGTCGACCGCCTCACCTCCAGAAGCATTCGTATTGTCCTGCCAAGCCTAGTTTAGTTTCCTGAGGTGTCCATCGTAACTAGACAGGACTCGTGACTTCACTGAAGAAACTCGAGTTTCGAATGGCCATCCCCGCTGTAACTCGAGAATATAGTCCAGGTTCCTGCCACAACTCGAGAAAACCCATGAGACTTTCCCCTCGCCATGAATTGAGGCCTGATTCCCCTTCATTGTGTGCAAAGCTATTCTGTGTTCGAAATCAAACACATAAGGAGACGCAATTTGCTTTATGAAACTCCAGAGAGTACCCAAGAACACTGTCACAAGACGAGAAGAACACTGATGTCACCAAAGTAACGCAAAATAGCTCGATGTACCTCAAATCAACTCGAGATGAAGCCCATTTCCCCTGCAATGGCTCCAGCCATCCCGCATTCCACATCATACACAACAAGTGGCTTGACTTCCTTTAGGAAACTCCAGAGATTCCCTGCGACACCTGTGTCAAGTCTAGAGGAACATCAATTTCAGTGCAGCAACTCGAGGAAAGCTCCGTGTACCCCATGTCGTCTCGAGATGTGAGCTGATTCCCTGTCTTCGACTGAAGAAGTAAGCCAATTTCCACACGCACCTCAAGAGGAGTTTTCCATCAGCAATAGGTATGTGAGTGGGACCCTGTGTTTTCTGTCTCAAGTGGAATGGACCCCAAGATACCCTGACTAGAAAGAAGGTCGGATTTCCCTGCAGTGGCATAAATGCAGGTTCATTTTTCATCTCACAAGATGAAGGGATGACTGAATCCCCTGTGGAGACCCTAGAGAAGCCCTAGGTCTCCGTCTCATCTGGACAGGGGGCCTCATATCCTTTTGACACCTCGAGAGGCGCATGTAGTTCAATGCTTCAAAAGGTGACGATGCCTGACTCTCCTTGAAAATTCACAGGAATCCCAATATCACTGTGCTAACTAGAAAGTGACCCTCAGTCTCCGGCCTCAACTCGAGAAGCGTCTGTATTGTCCTGTCAAGCCTTGTTTAGATTCCTGAGGTGTCCACCATAACTAGACAGAGGTCCTAACATCGCTGCACAAATACGAGTTTTAAATGGCTATCCCCTCCGTAACTCGAGAATATAACCCAGGTTCCCACCGCAACTCGAGAAAAACCATGAGACTTCCCCCTCGCTGAGAGATGCGGCCCCATTTCCCTGCATTGCGTGCAGAGCTATTGCGCGTTCCCAAACAAACACGTAAGGAGCCTTCATTTGCTTGACAGAATTCCAGAGAGTCCCCAAGAACAACCACACAGGTATAGAAGGACACTGATGTCACGGCAGGAATGTGAAACATCTTGGGGTAGCCCAAATCAACTCGAGATGATGCTCGATACCCCTGCATTGGCTCCAGAGGCATCCCCCATTCCCCATCATACAGGACAAGTGGCTAGACTTCCTTTAGGCAAATCCAGAGATTCCCCAAGACATCCATCTCAAGTCTATAGGAACACCAATTTCAGCACAGGAACTGGAGGAAAGCTCCATCCACACCATATTGTCTCAAGAAGAGAGCTGATTACCCAGATTCTATTGAAGAGGTAGGCCAAATTTCCACAAGCTTCTCTAGAGGAGCCTTCCCTCAGCAATAGGTATGTGAGAGGGACGCTGAATTTGCTGCCTAAGTGGAGTGGATACCGAGATGCCCTGAATTGAGAGAAGGTCGGATTTCCTTCCAGTGGCTTGATTGCAGGCTCGTCTTTCATCTCACAAGATGAAGGGATGTCTGAATCCCCTGTGGAGACCCTAGAGAAGCCCTAGGTCCCAGCCTCATCTGAACAGGGGGCCTATTATCCCTTGGCACAGTGAGAGGCACGTGAGTTCAATGCTTCAAAAGGTAACGATGCCTGACTCTTCTTGAAAATTGATAGGAATCCCAATATCACTGTGCCAACCAGAAAGGGTGCTTGGTCTCCCGCCTCTCGTGCAGAAACATCCGTATTGTCCTGCCAAGCTTAGTTTAGATTCCTGAGGTGTCCATCATAACTAGACAGGAATGCTGACTTCGCTGAACAAACTCTAGTTTCGAACGGCCATCCCTGCCGTAACTCGAGAATATACCCCAGCAACGTGCCACAACTCGAAAAACCACATCAGACTTCCCCCTCGCCGTGGGATGAGGCCCGATTCCCAGCATTGTGTGCAGAGCAATTCCACGTTCCCAATCAAACACTTAAGGAACCTCAATTTGCTTTATGGAACTCCAGAGAGACCCAAAGAACACTGTCACAAGACCAGAAGAACAGTGATGTCACTTCAGGAACTCAAAATAGCTTGGTGTACCCAAAATCAACTCGAGATGAAGCCCATTTCCCCTGAATTGATTAAATAGCCATCCAACATTCCACATCATACACAACAAGTGGCTTGACTTTCTTTAGGAAAATCCAGAGATTCCCTGAAACAAGCGTCTCAAGTCTAGTGGAACATCAATTTCAGTACAGCAACTCGAGGAAAGCTCCATGCACCCCATATTATCTCGAGATGAGAGCTGATTCCCTGACTTTAACTGAAGAGGTAAGCCAATTTTCGACAAACACATCGAAAGAGTTTTCTCTCAGCAATAGGTATGTGAGAGGAACCCTGTGTATTCTGCCTCAAGTGCAATGGACCCCGAGATGCCCTGACTCAAAAGAAGGCCGGATTTCCCTTCAGTGTCTTCAATGCAGGCTTGTCTTTCATCTCACAAGATGAAGGGATGACTGAATCCCCAGTGGAGACCCTATAGAAAGCCGTAGGTCTCCGCCTCATTTGGACAGGGGCCTCACATCCCTTTGAAACCTCGAGAGGAGCGCGGAGTTCAATGCTTCAAAAGGTGACGATGCCTGACACTTCTTGAAAATTGATAGGAATCCCAATATCACTGTAACAACTAGAAAGTGACCTTGCTCTCCCCCCTCACCTCCAGAAGTGTCCATATCGTCCTGGCAAACCTAGTTTAGATTCCTGAGGTGTCCGTCTTAACTAGACAGGAATGCTGATGTCTCTGAACAAACACGAGTTTTAGAGCCAATGCAGGGGAATTGGGCGTCATCTCGAGTTGATTTGTGCTATACCGAGCTATTTCACATTCCTGCGGTTACATCAGTGTCCTTCTAGACTTGTGAGGGTGTTCTTGGGGACTCTCTGGAGTTCCATCAATGAAATCAAGGCTCCTTATGTGTTTGATTGGGAACACGGAGTTGCTCTTCACGCTGTGCATGGGAATCGGCCCTCATCTCCTGGCAAAGGGGAAGTTTCATGGTTTTTCTCGAGTTGCGGCAGGAACCTGGGGTCTATTCTCGGGTTACGGGGGGATGGCCATTTGAAAGTCCAGTTTGTTCTGTGACATCAGAACTCCTCTCTAGTTACAATGGACACCTCAGGAATCTAAACTAGGCTTGGCAGGACAATATGGACGCTTCTGCAGGTGAGACGCGACAACAAGCGTCCCTTTCTAGCTGGCACATTGACATTGGGATTTCTATCAGTTTTCAAGAAGTGTCAGGCATCGTCACCTTTGAAGCATTGAATTCTGCGTGCCTCTTGAGGTGTCAAGGGATGTGAGGCCCGCTGTCCAGATGAGACGGGGACCTATGGCTTCCTCTAGGGTCTCCACAGGCGATTCAGACATCCCTTCATCTTGTGAGATGAAAGACGAGCCTGCATTCAAGAAACTGCTTTGAAACCTGACCTTCTTTCGAGTCAGAGCATCTCGGTATCCACTCCACTTGAGGCAGCAAACTCAGGCTCCCTCTCACATACCTATTGCTGAGGGCAGTCTCCTCTTGAGGTGCTTGTGGAAAGTTGGCCTACCTCTTCAATAGAATCCTGGGAATCAGCTCTCTTCTCCAGATGATATGGGGTGCTGGGAGCTTGCCTCATGTTCCTGTGCTGAGTTTGGAGTTCCTATAGACTTGAGACTGGTGTCTCAGGGCATCTATGGAGTTGCCTAAAGGAAGTCCACCCACATGCTGGGTATGATGGGGAACGGGGGATTGCTCTTCAGCCAATGCAGTGAAATTGGGCGTCATCTCGAGTTGATTTGGGCTATACCGCACAATTTCACATTCCTGCAGTGACATCAGTGTCCTTCTAGACTTGTGAGGGTGTTCTTGGGAACTCTCTGGAGTTCTGTCAAGGAAATCAAGGCTCCTTACGTGTTTGATTGTGAACACGCAATTCCTGTACACTCAATGCAGGGGAATCGGGGCTCATCTCGTGGTGAGGGGGAAGTCTCATGGTTTTTCTGGAGTTGTGGCAGGAACCTGGGGTATATTCTCGAGTTATGGCAGGGATGGCCATTTGAAACTCGTGCTTGTTCAGGAAAGTCAGGACTTCTGTCGTTTCGACGGACACCTCAGGAATCTAAACTAGGCATGGCAGGATAACACGGATGCTTCTGGAGGTGAGGCGGGAGACCACGCATCCCTTTCTAGCTGGCACAGTTACATTGGGATCTCTATCAATATTGAAGAAGAATCAGGCATTGACATCTTTTGAAGCATTGAACTCCACATGATTCTCGAGGTGTCAACGGATGTGAGGACCCCTGTCCAGATGAGGTGGGGACCTAAGGCTTTCTCTAGGGACTGCACAGAAGATTCAGAGAGCCCTTTATCTTGTGAGATGAAAGACGAGCCTGCATTCAAGCCACTGCAAGGAAATCCGACTTTCTTTCGAGTCAGGGAATCTCGGTATCCACTCCACTTGAGGCAGCAAACTCAGGGTCCCTCTCAAATACCTATTGCTTATTGAAGGCTCCCCTTGAGGTGCTTGTGGAAAGTTGGCCTACCTGTTCAATAGAATCCTGGGAAGCAGCTCTCTTCTCAAGACGATATGGGGTGCATGGAGCTTTCCTCGAGTTTCTGTGCTGAAATTGCTGTTCCTATAGACTTGAGACGTGTGTCTCAGGGAATCTCAGTAGTTGCCTAAAGGAAGTCAAGTCACTTGTCGTGTATGATGGGGAAAAGGAAATTTCTCTGGAGCCAACGCAGGGGAATCAGCCATAATCTCGAGTTGATTTGGGCTACACCGAGCTATTTCACATTCCTGCTGTGACATCAGTGTCCTTTTAGACGTATGAGGGTCTTCTGGGGGACTCTCTAGAGTTCAGTGAAGCAAATCGAGGCTCCTTACATGTTGGATTGAGAACATGGAATTGCTCTGCACCCAATGCAGGGAATTTGGGCCTCATCTCCCGCCGAGGGGGAAGTCTCATCGGTTTTCTCGAGTTGCGGCAGGAACCTGGGGTATATTCTCGAGTAACAGCGGGGATGGCCATTCGAAACTCGAGTTTGTTCAGTGACGTAATTACTCCTGTCTAGTTAAGACGGATATCTCAGGAATCTAAACTTGGCTTGGCAGGACAATATCAACGATTCTGCAGGTGAAGCGGGAGACCAAGCATCCCTTTCTATTTGGAACAGTGATATTGGAATTCCTATCAATTTTGAAAAAGAGTCAGGCATCGTCACCTTTTGAAGAATTGAACTCGGTTGGCCTCTCGAGGCGTCAAGGGATGTGAGGCCCCCTGTCCAGTGGCGGACACCTAGGGCTTTCTCTAGGGTCTCCACAGGGGATGCAGACATGCCTGCATCTTGTGAGATGAAAGACGAGCCTGAATTTAAGCCACTGCAGGGAAATTGGGCCTTCTTTTGAGTCAGGGCCTCTTGGGGTCCATTCTACTTGAGACAGAAAGCACAGGGTCCCTCTCACATCCCTACTGCTAAGGGAAAACTCCTCTTGAGGTGCTTGTGGAAAGTTGGCTCACCTCTTCAGTCACAGACAGGGAATCAGCTCTCATCTTCAGACGATATGGGGTGCATGGAGCTTTCGTAGAGTTGCTGTATTGAAATTAATATTGATATACACTTGAGACTGGTGCCTCTGGGAATCTCTGTAGTTTCCTAAAGGAAGTCAAGCCACTTGTTCTGTATGATGTGGAACACAGGAATAGCTATTGAGCCAATGAGGGGGAAATGGGCTTCATCACAAATTGACTTGGGGTACACCGACCTATTTTGCATTCCTGAGGTGACAGCAGTGTTCCTCTCGTCTTGTAACAGTGGGTTTGGGGACTCTCTGGTGTTCCATCAAGCACATTAAGGCTCCTTACGAGTCTGATTGGGAACACGGTATTGCTCTGTACACAGTGCAGGGGATTCGGGCCTCATCTCCTGCCGAGGGGGATGTCTCATGGGATTTCTCGAGTTGTGGCAGGAACATGGGGTATATTCTCGAGTTACAGCGGGGATGGCCATTCGAAACTCCACTTTGTTCAGCGAAGTCAGGACTCCAGTCTAGTTAGGATGGACACCTCAGGAATCTAAACTAGTTTTGACAGGATAATACAGACGCTACTGGAGGTGAGGTGGGAGACCAAGCGTCCATTTCTAGTTTCCACAGAGATATTGGGATTCCTATCAATTTTCAAGAAGAGTCAGACCTCGGCACCTTTTGAAGCATTCAACTCTGTGGGCCTCTCGAGGTGTCAAGGGATTTGAGGCCCCCTGTCCAGATGAGGCTGGGCCCTAGGGCTTTCTCTAGGGACTGCACAGAAGATTCAGATATCCCTTTATCTTGTGAGATGAAAGACGAGCCTGCATTCCAGCCACTGCAGGGAAATCTGACTTTCTTTTGAGTCAGGGAATCTAAGTAACCACTGCACGTGAGGCAGCAAATTCAGGGTCCCACTCACATACCGATTGCTGAGGGAAGGCTCCTCTTGAGGTGCTTGTGGGTTGGTGGCCTACCTCTTTAATAGAATCCTGGGAATCAACTTTCATCTCGAGACGATATGAGGTGCATGGAGCTTTCCTCGTGTTCCTGTGCTGAAATTGGTGTTCCTATAGACTTGAGACGGGTGTCTCAGGGAATCTCTGGAGTTGCCCAAAGTAAGCCAAGCCAATTGTCCTGTATGACGGGGAATGGGGCATTGCTCTGAAGCCAATGCAGGGGAATTGGTCGTCACTTCAAGTTGATTTGGACTAAACCAAGCTATTTCACATTCCTGTGGTGACATCAGTATCCTTCTAGACTTGTGAGGGATTTCTGGGGAACTCTCTGTAGTTCCGTGACGCAAATCAAGGCTCCTTACCTGTTTGATTGGGAACAAGGCATTGCTCTGCACGAAATGCAGGGGAGTCGGGCCTCATCTCTCAGCAAGTGGGAAGCTTCATGGTTTTTCTCCAGTTGCGGCGGGAACCTGGGGTACATTCTCGAGTTACGGCAGTGGTAGCCATTAACAACTTTTCTTTCTTCAGCGATATCAGGACTCCTCTCTAATTCAGATGGACACCACAGGAGGCTAAACTAGGCTTGGCAGAACAATACGGACGCTTCTGGAGGTGAGGCAGGAGACCGAGGTTCACTTTCTAGTCGGCACAGTGATATTGGGATTCCTATCCATTTTCAAGAAGGGTCAGGCATCATCACCTTATGAAGCATTGAATTCCGTGTGCCTCTCGAGGGGTCAAAGGGATGTGTGGCACCCTGTCCAGATGTGCCGGACATTTATGGCTTTCTCTGGAGTCTCCACAGGGGATGCATACATGCCTTCATCTTGTGAGATGAAAGACGAGCCTGAATTTAAGCCACTGCAGGGAAACCGGGCCTTCATTTGAGTCAGGGCCTCTCGGGGTCCATTCAACTTGAGACAGCAAACACAGGGTCCCTCTCACATCCCTACTGCGGAGGGAAAACTCCTCTTGAAGTGCTTGTGGAAAGGTGGCTCACCTCTTCAGTCCAAGACAGGGTATCAGCTATCATCTTGGGACGATATGGTGTGCATGGAGCTTTCCTCGACTTGCTGTACTGAAATTAATATTCATACAGACTTGAGACTGGTGTCTCAGGGAATCTTTGTAGTTTTCCTAAAGGATGTCAAGCGACTTGTTCTGTATGATGTGGAACACGGGATAGGTATCGAGCCAATGAAGGGGAAATGGGCTTCATCTGGAGTTGACTTGTGGAACAACGAGCTATTTTGCATTCCTGAGGTGTCAGCAGTGTTCCTCTCGTCGTGTGACCTTGTTCTTGGCGACTCTTTGGTGTTCCATCAAGCACATGGAGGCTCCTTACGAGTTTGATTGGGAACACAGAATTGCTCTGCACTCAATGCAGGGGATTCGGGCTTCATCTCCCGCCGAGGGGGAGGTCTCATGGGTTTTCTCGAGTTGCGGCAGGAAGTTGGGGTATATTCTCGAGTTAGAGCAGGGATTGCCATTCGAAACTCCACTTTGTTCAGCGAAGTCAGGACTCCTGTCTTGTTAGGACGCACACCTCGGGAATCTAAACTATGTTTGGCAGGATAACACAGACGCTTCTGTAGGTGAGGAAGGAGACCGAGGTTCTCTTTGTAGTTGGCAAAGTGATATTGGGTTTCCTATCCATTTTCAAGAAGAGTCACGCATCGTCACCTTACGAAGCATTGAATTCCATGTGCCTCTCGAGGGGTTAAAGCGATGTGAGGCCCCCTTTCCAGATGAGGTGGACACCTACGGCTTTCTCTAGTGTCTCCACAGGGGATTCAGACATGCCTTCATTTGTGGGAGGAAAGACGAGCCTGAGTTTAAGCCACTGCAGGGAAATTGTGCCTTCTTTTAGTCAGGGCTTCTCGGGGTCCATTCCACTTGAGACAGAAAACACAGGGTCCCTCTCACATCCCTACTGCTGAGGGAAAACTCCTCTTGACGTGCTTGTGGAAAGTTGGCTCACCTCTTCAGTCAAAGACAGGGAATCAGCTCTCATGTTGGGATGATATGGTGTGCATGGAGCTTTCGTCGAGTTGCTGTACTGAAAGTAATATTCATATAGACTTGAGATTGGTGTCTCAGGGAATCTCTGTAGTTTCCCAAAGGAAGTCAAGCCACTTTTTCTGTATGATGTGGAACAAGGGATAGCTATGGAGGCAATGAAGGGGAAATGTGCTTCATCTCGAGTTGACTTGGGGTACACCGAGCTATTTTGCATTCCTGAGGTGACATCAGTGTTCTTCTCGTCTTGTGACAGTGGTCTTGGGAACACTCTGGTGTTACATCAAGCACATTGAGGCTCTTTATGTGTTTGATTGGGAACATGGAATTGCTCTGCACACAATGCAGGGGATTTGGCCCTCATCTCCCATCTTGGGGATGTCTCATGGAATTTCTCGAGTTGCGGCAGGAACCTGGGGTATATTCCCGAGTTACAACGCTGATGGCCATTCGAAACTCCACTTTGTACAGTGAAGTCAGGACACCTTTCTAGTTAGGACGGAAAACTCAGGAATCTAAATTAGGTTTGGCAGGATAATACAGACACTTCTGGAGGTGAGGTGGGAGACCAAGCGTCCCTTTCTAGTTTCCACAGAGATATTGGTATTCCTATCAATTTACAAAAAGAGTCAGGCCTTGGCACCTTTTGAAGCATTGAACTTTGTGGGCCTCTCGAGGTGTCAAGGAATTTGTCGCCCCCTGTCCAGATGAGGCTGGGACCTAGGGCTTTCTCTAGGGACTGCACAGAAGATTCAGACATTTCTCTATCTTGTGAGATGAAAGACGAGCCTGAATTTAAGCCACTGCAGGGAAATCGGGCCTTCTTTTTAGTCAGGGCCTCTCAGGGTCCATTCCACTTGAGACAGAAAACACAGGGTCCTTCTCACATCCTTTCTCCTGAGGGAAAACTCCTCTTGAGGTGCTTGTTAAAGTTGGCTGACCTCTTCAGTCAAAGACAGGGAATCAGCTGTCAACTTGGGACGATATGGGGTGCATGGAGCTTTCCTCGAGTTGCTGTACTGAAATTAATATTCATATAGACTTGAGACTGGTGTCTCAGGGAATCTCTGTAGTTTCCTAAAGGAAGTCAAGAAACTTGTTCTGTATGATGTGTAACACGGGATAGCTATGGAGCCAATGAGGGGAAATGGGCTTCATCTCGAGTTGACTTGGGGTACACCGAGCTATTTTGCATTCCTGAAGAGACAGCAGTGTTCCTCTCGTCTTGTGACAGTGGTCTTGGGGACTCTCTGGTGTTCCATCAAGCACATTGAGGCTCCTCACGTGTTTGATTGGAAACACAGAATTGCTCTGCACCCAATGCAGGGGATTTGGGCATCATCTCCCGCCGAGGGGATGTCTCATGGGATTTCTCGTGTTGTGTCAGGCACCTGGCGTATATTCTCAAGTTACAGAGGGGATGGCCATTCGAAACTCCACTTTGTTCAGCGAAGTCAGGACTCCTGTCTAGTTAGGACGGACACCTCAGGAATCTAAACTAGGTTTGGCGGGATAATACAGACGCTTCAGGAGGTGAGGTGGGAGACCAAGCGTCCCTTTCTAGTTTCCACAGAGATATTGGGATTCCTTTCCATTTTCAAGAAGAGTCAGGCCTTGGCACCTTTTCAAGCATTGAAGTCCGTGGGCCTCTCAAGGTGTCAAGGGATATGAGGTGCCCTGTCCAGATGAGGCTGGGACCTAGGGCTTTCTCTAGGGACTGCACAGAAGACTAAGACACTCGTTTATCTTGTGAGATGAAAGACGAGCCTGCATTCCAGCCACTGCAAGGAAATCCGACTTTCTTTCAAGTCAGGGAATCTCGGTATCCACTGCAAGTGAGACAGCAAATTCAGGGTCCCTCTCACATACCGATTGCTGAGGGAAGGCTCCTCTTGAGGTGCTTGTGGGAAGGTGGCCTACCTCTTAATACAATCCTGGGAATCAATTCTCTTCTTGAGGTGATATGGGATGCGTGGATCTTTCCTAGAGTTCCTTTGCTGAAATTGGTGTTTCTATAGATGTGAGACGTGTGTCGCAGGGAATCTCGGTAGTTGCCTAAAGGAAGTCAACCACTTGTCGAGTATGGTGGGCAACAGGGAATTACTCTGGAGCCAATGCAGGGGAATCCGGCATAATCTCAAGTTGATTTGGGCTACACCAAGCTTTTCACATTTCTGCTGTGACATCAGTATCCTTCAAGACATGTGAGGGTTTTCTGGTGACTCTCTAGTGTCCGTCAAGCAAATTGAGGCTCCTTACGTATTTGATTGGTATTACAGGATTGCTCTGCATGCATTGCAGGGGAATCGAGCCTCTTCTCTCGGCGAGGGAGATGTCTTATGGGATGTCTCGAGTTGCGGCAGGAATCTGTGGTATATTCTCGAGTTACAGCAGGGGTAGACATTAAGAACTTTTGTTTGTTCAGGGGTGTCAGGACTCTTTTCTAGTTATGATGGACACCTCAGGAATCTAAACTAGGATTGGCAGGGCAATACCGATGCTTCTGGAGGTGAGGCAGGAGACCGAGGTTCACTTTCTAGTTGGCACAGTGATATTGGGCTTCCTATTAATTTCAAGAAGAGCCAGGCATTGTCACCTTTTGAAGCATTGAATTCCATGTGCCTCTTGAGGTGTCAAAGGGATGTGAGGCACCTGTCCAGATGAGAAGGTGAACTACGGCTTTCTCTAGCGTCTCCACAGGTGATTCAGACATGCTTTCATTTTGTGAGATGAAAGACGAGCCTGAATTTAAGCGACTGCAAGGAAATCCAGCCTTATTTTGAGTCAGGGCCTCTCGGGGTCCATTCCACTTGAGACAGAAAACACAGGGTCGCTCTCACATACCTATTGCTGAGGGAAAACTCCTCTTGAGTTGCTTGTGGAAAGGTGGCTCATCTCTTCAGTCCAAGCCAGGGAATCAACTCTCATCTTGAGATGATATGGGGTCCATGGAGCTTTCCTTGAGTTGCTGTACTGAAATTAATATTCATATAGATGGGTGTCTCAAGGAATCTCTGTTGTTTCCTAAAGGAAGTCAAGCCACATGTACTGTATGATGTGGAACATGGGCTAGCTGTGGAGCCACTGAAGGGGAAATGGGCTTCATCTCGAGTTGATTTGGGGTACACCGAGCTATTTTACATTCCTGAGGTGACTTCAGTTTTCATCTCGCCTTGAGACAGTGTTCTTTGGGACTCTCTGGTGTTCCGTCAAATAATCGAGGCTCCTACCTGTTTGATTGGGAACACGGGATTGCTCTGCATGCAATGCAGCAGAATTGATTCTCATCTCCTGGCGAGGGGATGTCTCATGGGATTTCTCGAGTTGCGGCCCGAACCTGGGGTATAATCTCGAGTTACAGTGGGGATGGCCATTCGAACCTCCACTTGGTTCAGCGAGGTCAGGACCACAGTCTAGTTTGATGGACACATCAGGAATCTAAACTAGGCTTGACATGATAATACAGACGCTTCTGTAGGTGACGTGGGAGACCAAGCGTTCCTTTCTAGTTTCCACAGCGATATTGGGATTCCTATCAATTTTCAAGAAGAGTCAGTCCTTGGCACCTTTTTAATCATTGAACTCCGTGTGCCTCTCGAGGTGTCAATGGATGTGAGGCCCCCTGTCCAGATGAAGCGGGGAACTAGGGTTTTCTCTAGGTTCTCCAAAGGGGATTCAGATATCCCTTCATATTGTGAGATGAAAGATGAGCCTGCATTCAAGCCACTTCAGGGAATTCCGACCTTCTTTCTAGTCAGGGCATCTCAGTATGCACCCCACTTGAGGAAGGAAACTCCTGGTCCCTCTGACATACCTATTGCTGAGGAAAGACTCCTCTTGAGGGCTCTGTGGAAAGTTGACCTAGCTCTTCAATAGAATCCTGGGAGTCATCTCTCTTCTCAAGACCATATGGTGTGCATGGAGCATTCCTCGAGTTCCTGTGCTGAAATTGGTGTTCCTATAGACTGGAGACTTGTGTCTCAGGGAATCTCGGTAGTTGCCTAAAGGAAGTCAAGCCACTTGTCGTGTATGATATGGAACAGGAACTTTCTCTGGAGCCAGTGCATGGGAATCAGGCATAATCTCGAGTTGATTGGGGCTACACCAAGCTATTTCACATTAATGAGGTGACATCAGTGTCCTTCTGGATGTATGAGGGTCTTCTGGGGGACACTCTAGAGTTCGGTGAAGCAAATTGAGGCTCCTTACATGTTGGATTGGGAACACGGAATTGCTCTGCACACAATGCAGGGGAATCGGGCCTCATCTCAGGGTGTGGTGAAGTCTCATGGGTTTTCTCGAGTTGTCTCAGGAACCTGGGCTATATTCTCGAGTTACGGCAGGGATGGCCAATCAAACTTGGGTTTGTTCAGTGTCGTAATTACTCCTTACTAGTTAAGATGGATATCTCAGGAATCTAAAGTTAGCTTGGCAGGAAAATACGAACGCTTCTGTAAGTGAGGCAAGAAAACAAGCATCACTTTCTAGTTGGCACAGTGATATTGGGATTCATATCAATTTTCAAAAAGAATGAGGCATCGTCACCTTTTCAAGCATTGAACTCGGCCCTCCTCTTGAGGTGTCAAGGGATGTGAGGCCCCCTGTCCAGATGAGGCTGGGACCTAGGGCTTTCTCTAGGGACTGCACAGAAGATTCAGACATCCCTTTATCTTGTGAGATGAAAGACGAGCCTGCATTCAAGCCACTGCAAGGAAATCCGACTTTCTTTCGAGTCAGGGAATCTCAGTATCCACTGCACGTGAGGCAGCAAATTCAGGGTCCCTCTCACATACCGATTGCTGAGGGAAGGCTCCTCTTGAGGTGCTTCTGGGAAGGTGGCGTACCTCTTTAATAGAATCCTGGGAATCAGCTTTCTTCTCGAGACGATATGGGATACATGGAGCTTTCCTCGAGTTCCTGTGCTGAAATTGGTGTTCCTATAGAGTTGAGACGGGTGTCTCAGGGAATCTCTGGAGTTGCCCAAAGGAAGCCAAGCCAATGGTCCTGTATGATGGGGAATGGGGCATTGCTCTGAAGCCAATGCAGGGGAATTGGTCATCATTTGAAGTTGATTTGGGCTACACCGTGCTATTTCACATTCCTGCAGTGACATCCGTATATTTCTAGACTTGTCAGGGATTTCTCTGGGACTCTCTGTAGTTCCGTTAAGCAAATCAAGGCCCCTTACCTGTTTGATTGGGAACACGGCATTGCTCTGCACGCAATGCATGGGAATCGAACCTCATCTCTCAGCGAGGGGGAAGTTTCTTGGATTTTCTAGAGTTGTGGTGGGAAACTGCGGTACACTCTCGAGTTACGGCAGGGGTAGCCATTAACAACTTTTGTTATTCCAGCGACGTCAGGACTCCTCTCTAGTTAAGATGGCCACGTCAGGAGTCTAAACTAGGCTTGGCAGAGCAATACGGACGCTTCTGGAGTTGAGGCAGGAGACCGAGATTTACTTTCTTGTTGGCACAGTGATATTGGGATTCCTATCCATTTTCAAGAAGAGCCAGGCATCGTCACCTTATGAAGCATGGAATTATGTGTGCCTCTCGAGGGCTCAAAGGGTTGTGCTGCCCCCTGTCCAGATGAGGCGGACACCTACGGCTTTCTCTAAGGTCTCCACAGGGGATTCAGACATGTCTTCATCTTGTGACATGAAAGACGAGCCTGAATTTAAGACACTGCAGGGAAAACGGGCCGCCTTTTGAGTCAGTGCTTCTCGGGGTCCATTCCACTTGAGACAGAAAACACAGGGTCCCTCTCACATCCCTTCTGCTGAGGGATAACTCCTCTTGAGGTGCTTGTGGAAAGTTGGCTGACCTCATCAGTCAAAGACAGGGAATCAGCTCTCATCTTGGGACGATATGGGGTGCATGGAGCTTTCCTCGAGTTGCTGTACTGAAATTAATTTTCATATAGACTTAAAACTGTTGTCTCAGGGAATCTCTGCTGTTTCTTAAAGGAAGTCAAGCCACTTGATCTGTATGATGTGGAACACGGGATAGCTACTGAGCCAATGAAGGGGAAATGGGCTTCATCTCGAGTTGACTTGGGGTACACCACGCTATTTTGCATTCCTGATGTGACAGCAGTGTTCCCCTCGTCTTGTGTCAGTGGTCTTGGGGACTCTCTGGTGTTCCATCAAATACATTGAGGCTCCTTACGTGTTTTATTGAGAATACAGAATTGCTGTGCACTCAATGCAGGTGATTCGGGCCTCATCTCCCTCCGATGGGGATGTCTCGTGGAATTTCTCGAGTTGCGGCAGGAACCTGGGGTATATTCTCGAGTTTGGGCCGGCATGGCCATTCGAAACTCCACTTTGTTCAGCGAAGTCAGAACTCCTGTCTAGTTAGGACGGACACCTCAAGAATCTAAACTAGGTTAGGCAGGATAATACAGATGCTTTTGGAGGTAAGATGGGAGACCAAGTGTCCCTTTCTAGTTTCCACAGAGATACTGAGATTCCTATCACTTTTCAAGAAGAGTCAGGCCTCGGCACGTTTTGAAGCCTTGAACCCCGTGGGCCTCTCGAGGTGTCAAGGGATGTGAGGCCCCGGTCCATATGAGGATGGCACCTAGGGCTTTCTCTAGGGACTGCCCAGAAAATTCAGACATCCCTTTATCTTGTGAGATGAAAGACGAGCCTGAATTGAAGCCAATGCAAGGAAATTCGACTTTCTTTCGAGTCAGGGAATCTCGGTATCCACTGCACATGAGGCAGGAAATTCAGGGTCCCTCTCACATGCCGATTGCTGAGGGAAGGCCACTCTCGAGGGGCTTGTGGGAAGGTGGCCTACCCCTTTAATAGAATCCTGGGAATCAGCTCTCTTCTTGAACAGATATGCGGTGCATGGAGCTTTTCTCGAGTTCCTGTGCTGAAATTGGTGTTCCTATAGACTTGAGACGGGTGTCTCAGGGAATATCTGGAGACGTCCAAAGGCAGCCAAGCCAATTGTCCTGTATGATGGGGAAAGGGGCATTGCTCTGAAGCCAATGCAGGGGAACTGGTTGTCATTTCAAGTGGATTTGGGCTACACTGAGCTATTTCACATTCCTGCAGTGACATCAGTGTTCGTCTAGACTTGTGAGGGATTTCTGGGTGACTCTCTGTAGTTCCGTCAAGCAAATCAAGGCTCCTTACGTGTTTGATTGGGAACAAGGCATTGCTCTGCACGCAGTGCAGGGGAATAGGGCCTCATCTGTCAACGATGGGGAAGTTTCATGGTTTTTCTTGAGTTGTGGCGGGAACCTGGGGTACATTCCCGAGTTACGGCAGGGGTAGCCATTAACAACGTTTGTTTTTTCAACGACGGCAGGACTCCTCTCTAATCGAGGTGGACACCTCAGGAGTCTAAACTAGGCTTGGCAGAACAATATGGACGCTTCTGGAGGTGAGGCAGGAGATGGAGGTTCACTTTCTAGGTGGCACAGTGATATTGGGATTCCTATCCCTTTTCAAGAATAGTCAGGGATCGTCACCTTATGAAGCAGTGAATTCCGCGTGCCTCTCGAGGGTTCAAAACGATGTGAGGCCCCGTGTGCAGATGAGGAGGACACCTACGGCTTTCTCTATGGTCTCCACAGGGGATTCGGAGATGCCTTCATCGTGTGAGATGAAAGACGAGATTGAATTTAAGCCACTGCAGGGAAATCAGGCCTTCTTTTGAATCACGGCCTCTCGGGGTCCATTCCACTTGAGACAGAAAACACAGGGTGCCTCTCACATCCCTATTGCTGAAGGAAAACTCCTCTTGAGGTGCTTGTTGAAAGTTGGCTCACCTCTTCAGTCAAAGACAGGGAATCATCTCTCATCTTGGGACGATATGGGGTACATGGAGCTTTCCTGGAGTTGCTTTACTGAAATTAATATTCATATAGACTTGAGACGGGTGTCTCAGAGAATCTCTGTAGTTTCCTAAAGGAAGTCAAGCCACTTATTCTGTATGAGGTGGAGCATCAGATTGCTATGGAGCCAATGAAGGGGAAAAGGGCTTCATGTCGAGTTGACTTGGGGTACACCGAGCTATTTTGCATTCCTGAGCTGACAGCAGTGTTCCACTCGTCTTGTGACAGTGATCTTGGGGACTCTCTGGAGTTCCATCAAGCACATTGAGACTCCTTATGTGTTTGCTTGGGAACACGCAATTGCTCTGCACCCAATGCAGGGGATTCGGGCCTCATCTCCCGACGAGGCGGATGTCTCATGGGATTTCTCGAGTTGCGGTAGGAACCTGGGGTATATTCTCGAGTTACAGCGTGGATGGCCATTTGAAACCTCACTTTGTTCAGTGAAGTCAGGACTCCTGTATAGTTAGGATGGACACCTCAGTAATCTAAACTAGGTTTGGCAGGATAATACAGATGCTTCTTGAGGTGAGGTGGGAGAACAAGCATCCCTTTCTAATTTCCACAGAGATATTGGGATTCCTATCAATTTTCAAGAAGAGTCAGGCCTCGGCACCTTTTGAAGCTGTGAACTCCGTGGGCCACTCGAGGTGTCAAGGGATGTGAGTCCCCCTGTCCAGATGAAGCTGGGACCTAGGGCTTTCTCTATGGACTGAACAGGAGATTAAGACATCCCTTTATCTTGTGAGATGAAAGACGAGCCTCCATTCAAGCCACTGCAAAGAAATCCGACTTTCTTTCGAGTCAGGGAATCTTGGTATCCACTGCACGTGAGGCAGCAAATTCAGGATCCCTCTCACATACAAATTGCTGAGGGAAGGCTCCTCTTGAGGTCCTTGTGGGAAGGTGGACTACCTCTTTAATAGAATCCTGGGAATCAGCTCTCTTCTCGAGACGATATGGGGTGCATGGCGCTTTCCTCACATTCTTGTGCTGAAATTGGTGTTTCTATAGACTTGAGACGGGTGGCTCAGGGAATCTCTGGAGTTGCCCAGAGAAAGCCAAGCCAATTGTCCTGTATGATGTGGAACGGGGCATTGCTCTGAAGCCAATGCAGGGGAATTGGTCTTCATTTAAGGTTGATGTGGGCTATACTGAGCTACTTCACATTCCTGCGGTGACATCAGTGTCCTTCTATACTTGTGAGGGATTTCTGGGGGATTGTCTGTTGTTCCGTCAAACAAATCAAGGCTCCTTACCTGTTTGATTGGGAACACGGAATTGCTCTGCACCCAATGCAGGGGATTCGGGCCTCATCTCCCGACGAGGGGGATGTCTCATGGGATTTCTCGAGTTGCGGCACGAAGCAGGGGTATATTCTCGAGTTAGAGCGAGGATGGAGATTCGAAACTCCACTTTGTTCAGCAAAGTCAGGACTCCTTTCTAGTTAGGATGGACACCTCAGGAATCTAAACTAGTTTTGGCAGGATAATACAGACGCTTCTGGAGGTGAGGTGGGAGACCAAGCGTCCCTTGCTAGTTTCCACAGAGATACTGCGATTCCTGTCAATTTTCAAGAAGAGTCAGGCCTCGGCACCTTTTGAAGCATTGAACTCCATGGGCCTCTCGAGGTGTCACGGGATGTGAGGCCCCCTGTTCATATGAGGCTGGGACATCAGTCTTTCTCTATGGACTGCACAGAGTATTTAGACATCCCTTTATGTTGTCAGATGAAAGACAAGCCTGCATTCAAGCCACTGCAAGGAAATCCGACTTTCTTTCAAGTCAGGGAATCTCGGTATTCACTGCACGTGATGCAGCAAATTCAGGGTCCCACTCACGTACCGATTGTTGAGGGAAGGCTCCTCTTCAGGTGCTTGTGGGAAGGTGGCCTACCTCTTTAATAGAATCCTGGGATTCAGCTCTCTTCTTGAGACCATATGGGGTGCAAGGAGCTTTCCTAGAGTTCATGTGCTCAAATTGGTGTTCCTATATACTTAAGATGGGTGTCTCAATGAATCTCTGGAGTTGCCCAAAGGAAGCCAAGCCAATTGTGCTGTATGATGGGGAATGGGGCATGGCTCTGAAGCCAATGGAGGGGAATTAGTCATCATTTCAAGTTGATTTGGGCTACACCGAGCTATTTTACATTCCTGCGGTGATATCCGTGTCCTTCTGGACTTGTGAGGGATTCCTGGGATACTCTCTGTAGTTGGGTCAAGCAAATCAAGGCTCCTTTACTGTTTGATTGGGAACAAGACATTGCTCTGCAGGCAATTCAGGGGAATCGGGCCTCATCTCTCAGTGAGGGGAAAGTTTCATGGTTTTTCTCGAGTGGCGGCGGGAACCTTGGGTACATTCTCGAGTTACAGCAGGGGTAAACATTAACAACTTTTGTTTTTTTCAGCGACATCAGGACTCCTCTCTAGTTTAGATGGACGCCTCAGGAGTCTAAACTAGGCTTGGCAGAACAATACGGAACCTTCTGGAGGTGAGGCAGGAGACCGAGGTTCACTTTCTTGTTGGCACAGTGATATTGGGATTCCTATCCATTTTCAAGAAGAGTCAGGCCTCGACACCTTATGAAGCATGGAATTCCGTGTGACTGTCGAGGGTTCAATGGGATGTGAGGCCCACTGGCTAGATGAGGCGGACACCTACGACTTTCTCTAGGGTCTACACAGTGGACACAGACATGCCTTCATCTTGTGAGATGAAAGACGAGCCTGAATTTAAGCCACTGCAGGGAAATCGGGCCTTCTTTTGAGTCAGGGCCTCTCGGGGTCCATTCCACCTGAGACCGAAAACACAGGGTTCCGCTCACATCCCTACTGCTGAGGGAAAACTCTTTTTGAGGTGCTTGCAGAGGGTTGGCCCACCTCTTCAGTCAAAGACAGGGAATCAGCTCTCATCTTGAGATGTTATGGGGTGCATGGAGCTTTCCTCGAGTTGCTGTACTGAAATTAATATTCACATAGACTTGAGACTGGTGTCTCAGGGAATCTCTGTAGTTTCCTAAAGGAAGTCAAGCCACTTGTTCTGTATAATGTGGAACACGGGATAGCTATGGAACCAATGAAGCGGAAATGGGCTTCATCTCTAGTTGACTTGTGGTCCACTGAGATATTTTGCATTCCTGAGGTGACAGCAGTGTTCCTCTCATCTTGTGACAGTGGTCTTGGGGACTCTCTGGTGTTCCATCAAGCACATTTAGGCTCCTTATGTGTTTGATTGGGAACACGGAATTGCTCTGCAGCCAATGCAGGGTATTCGGGCCTCATCTCCCGCAGTGGTGGATGTCTCATGGGATTTATTGAGTTGCGGCAGGAACCTGGGGTATATTCTCGAGTTAGAGGGAGGATGGCCATTCGAAACTGAACTATGTTCAGTAAAGTCAGGACTCCTGTCTTGTTTGGACGGGCACCTCAGGAATCTAAACTATTTTAGGCAAAATAATACAGATGCTTCTATAGGTGAGGTGGGAGAGAAGCATCCCTTTCTAGTTTCCACATGATATTGGGATTCCTTTCAATTTTCAACAAGAGTCAGGCCTTGGCACCTTATGAAGCATTGAACTCCGCGGGCCTCACGAGGTGTCAAGGGTTGTGAGGGCCCCTGTCCAAATGAGGCTGGGACCTAGGGCTTTCTGTAGGGACTGCACAGAAGATTCAGACATCCCTTTATCCTGTGAGATGAAAGACGAGCCTTCTTTCAAGCCATTGCAGGAAATTCGACTTTCATTCGAGTAAGGGAATCTCGGTATCCACTGCACGTGAGGCAGCAAATTCAGGGTCCCTCTCACATAACGATTGCTGAGGGAAGGCTCCTCTTGAGGTGCTTCTGGGAAGGTGGCCTACCTCTTTAAGAGAATCCTGTGAATCAGCTCTCTTCTCGAGACGATATGGGGTCCATGGAGCTTTCCTCATGTTCCTGCGCTGAAATTTGTGTTCCTATAGACTTGAGACGGGTGTCTCAGGGAATCTCTGTAGTTTCCTAAAGGAAGTCAAGCCACTTGTTCTGATTGTGGTGGAGCATCAGATTGCTATGGAGCCAGTGAAGGGGAAAAGGGCTTCCTCTCGAGTTGACTAGGGGTACACGAAGCTATTTTGCATTCCTGAGGTGACAGCAGTGTTCCTCTCGTCTTGTGACAGTGGTCTTGGGGACTCTCTGGTGTTCCATCAAGCACATTGAGTCTCCTTATGTGTTTTCTTGGGAACACGGAATTGCTCTGCACCCAATGCAGAGGATTCGGGCCTCATCTTCCGCCGAGGGGGATGTATCATGGGATTTCTCGAGTTGCGGCAGGAACCTGGGGTATATTCTCCAGTTACAGCGGGGATGGCCATTTGAAACTCCACTTTGTTCAGTGAAGTAAGGACTCATGTCTAGTTAGGACAGACACCTCAGGGATCTAAACTAGGTTTGGCAGGATAATACAGACGCTTCCGGAGGTGAGGTGGGAGAACAAGCTTCCCTTTCTAATTTACACAAAGATATTGGGATTCCTATCAATTTTCAAGAAGAGTCAGGCCTCGGCACCTTTTGAAGCACTGAACTCCATGGGCCTCTCAAGGTGTCAAGGGATATGAGGCCACCTGTCCAAATGAGGCTGGGACCTAGGGCTTTCTCTAGGGACTGCACAGAAGGTTCAGACATCCCTTTATCTTGTGATATGAAAGACGATCCTGCATTTAAGCCATTGCAAGGAAATTCGACTTTCTTTTGAGTCAGGAAACATCGGTATCCATTGCACGTGAGGGAGCAAATTCAGGGTCCCTCTCAGATACCGATTGCAGAGGGAAGCCTCCTCTTGAGGTGCTTGTGGGAAGGTGGTCTATCTCTTTAATAGAATCCTGGGATTCAGCTCTCTTCTCGAGACCACATGGGGTGCATGGAGCTTTCCTCAAGTTCCTGTGCTGAAATTGGTGTTCCTATAGACTTGAGACAGGTATCTCAGGGAAACTCTGGAGTTGCCCAACGGAAGCCAAGCCAATTGGCCTGTATGATGGGAAATGAGGCATTGCTCTGAAGCCAATGCAGGGGAATTGGTCATCATTTCAAGTTGATTTGGGCTACACCGAGCTATTTCACATTCCTGTGGTGACATCAGTGTCCTTCTAGACTTGTGAGGGATTTCTGTAGGACTCTCTGTAGTTCCGTCATGCAAATCAAGGCTCTTTACCTGTTTGATTGGGAACAAGGCATTGCTCTGCACGCAATGCAGAGGAATCAGGCCTCATGTCTCAGCGAGGGGGAAGTTTCATGGTTTTTCTCAAGTTGCGCCGGGAACCTGGAGTATATTCTCAAGTTACGACAAGGGTAGCCATTAACAACTTATGTATTTTCAGAGACCTCAGGACTCCTCTCTAGTTAAGGTGGACACCTCAGGATTCTAAACTAGGCTTGGTAGGACAATACGGACGCTTCTGGAGGTGAGGCAGGAGACCGAGGTTCACTTTCTAGTTATCACAGAGTTATTGGGATTCCTATCCATTTTCAAGAAGAGTCAGGCATCGTCATCTTATGAAGCATTGAATTCCGTGTGACTCTCGAGGGGTCAAAGGGATGTCAGGCCCCCTGTCCAGATGAGGCGGACACCTACGTCTTTCTTTAGGGTCTCCACAGGTGATTCAGACATGCCTCCATCTTGTGAGATGAAAGACGAGCCTGAATTTAAGCCACGGCAGGGAAATCAGTCCTTCTTTTGAGTCAGGGGCTCTCGGGGTCCATTCCACTTGAGACAGAAAACACAGGGTCCCTCTCACATCCCTATTGCTGAGGGAAAACTCCTCTAGGTGCTTGTGAAAACTTGGCTCACCTCTTCAGTCAAAGACAGGGAATCAGCTCTCATCTTGGAATGATATGTGGTGCATGGAGCTTTCCTCGAGTTGCTGTACTGAATTTAATTTTCATAGAGTCTTGAGACTGGTGTCTCAGGGAATCTCTGTAGTTTCCTAAAGGAAGTCAAGCCACTTGTTCTGTATGATGTGGAACACGGGATAGCTATGGAGCCAATGAAGGGGAAATGGGCTTCATCTCGAGGTGACTTGGGGTACACCGGGCTATTTTGCATTCCTAAAGTGACATCAGTGTTCCCCTCTTCTTTTTACAGTGGTCTTGGGGACCCCCTGGTGTTCGTTCAAGCACATTGAGGCTCCTTACGTGTTTGATTGGGAACACAGAATTTCTCTGCACTCAATGCAGGGGATTCGGGCCTCATCTCCCACAGTGGGGAATGTGTCATGGGATTTCTCGAGTTGCGGCAGGAGCCTGGGGTATATTCTCGAGTTACAGCAGGGATGGCCATTCGAAACTCCACTTTGTTCAACGAAGTCAGGACTCCCTTCTTGTTAGGACAGACACCTCAGGAATCTTCACTAGGTTTGGCAGGATAATACAGATGCTTCTGGCGGTGAGGTGGGAGACCAAATGTCCCTTTCTACTTTCCACAGAGATATTGGGATTCCTATCAATTTTCAAGAAGAGTCAGGCCTCGGCACCTTTTGAAGCATTGAACTCAGTGGTCCTCTCGAGGAGTCAAGGGATGTGTGGCAACCGGTCCAGAAGAGGCTGGGACCTAGAGCTTTCTCTAGGGACTGCACAGAAGATTCAGACAACCCTCTATCTTGTGAGATGAAAGACGAGCCTTCATTCAAGCCACTGCAAGGGAATCCGACTTTCTTTCAAGCCAGGCAATCTCGGTGTCCACTGCACGTGAGGCAGCAAATTCAGGGTCCCTCTCACATACTGATTGCTGAGGGAAGGCTCCTCCTGAGCTGCTTGTGGGAAGGTGCCCTGCTGCTTTAATAAAATCATGGGAATCGGCTTTCTTCTCGAGACCATATGGGGTGCGTGAAGCTTTAATCGTGTTCCTGTGCTGAAATTGGTGTTCCTATAGACTTTAGATGGGTGTCTCAGGGAATCTCTGGAGTTGCCCAAAGGAAGACAAGCCATTTGTCCTGTATGATGGGGAACGGGACATTGCTCTGAAGCAAATAAAGGGGAATTGGTCGTCATTTCAATTTGATTTGGGCTACACCGAGCTATTTCACATTCCTACATTGACATCAGTGTCCTTCTAGACTTGTGAATGATTTCTGGGGGACTCTCTGTAGTTCCGTCACGCAAATCAAGGCTCCTTACCTGTTTGGGAACAAGGCATTGCTCTGCACGCAATGCAGCGGAATCGGGCCTCATCTCTCAGCGAAGGGGAAGTTTCATGATTTTTCTCGAGTTGCGGCGGGAACCTGCGGTACGTTCTCGAGTTACAGCAGGGGTAGCCATTAACAACTTTTGTTTTTTCAGCGACATCAGGAGTCCTCTCTATTTAAGATGGATACCTCAGGATTCTAAACTAGGCTTGGCAGAACAATACGGACGCTTCTGGAGGTGAGGCAGGAGACCGAGATTCACTTTTTAGTTGGCACAGAGTTATTGGGATTACTATCCATTTTCAAGAAGAGTCAGGCATCATCACCTTATGAAGCACTGAATTCCTTGTGCCTCTCCAGGGGTCAAAGGGATGTGAGGCCCCCTGTCCAGATGAGGCGGACAACTATGGCTTTTTTAGGGTCTGCACAGGGGATTCAGACATGCCTCCATCTTGTGAGATGAAAGACTAGGATGAATTTAAGCCACTGCAGAGAAATCGGGCCTTCTATTGAGTCAGGGGCTCTCGGGGTCCATTCCACTTGAGACAGAAAACACAGGGTCCCTCTCACATTCCTATTGCTGAGAGAAAACTCCTCTTGAGGTGCTTGTGGAAAGTTGGCTCACCTCTTCAGTCAAAGACAGGGAATCAACTCTCATCTTGGGATGATATGTGGTGCATGGAGCTCTCCTGGAGTTGTTGTACGGAATTTAATTTTCATAGAGTCTTGAGACTGGTGTCTCAGGGAATCTCTGTAGTTTCCTAATGGAAGTCAAGCCACTTGTTCTGTATGATGTGGAATACGGGATAGCTATGGAGCCAATGAAGGGGAAATGGGCTTCGTCTCGAGTTGACTTTGGGTACACCAGGCTATTTTGCATTCCTGATGTGACATCTGTGTTCCCCTCTTCTTTTTACAGTGGTCTTGGGCACTCTCTGGTGTTCCATCAAGCACATTGAGGCCCCTTACAGATTTGATTGGGAACACGGAATTGCTCTGCACCCAATGCAGGGGATTCGGGCCTCATCTCCCGCCAAGGGGGGCTCATGGGATTCCCGAGTTACGGCAGGAAGCTGGGTTATATTCTCGAGTTAGAGCGGGGATGGCCATTCGATTCTCCGCTTTGTTCAGCAAAGTCAGGACTCCTGTATAGTTAGGACGGAGACCTCAGGAATCTGAACCAGGTTTGGCAGGATAATACAGACGCTTCTGGAGGTGAAGTGGTAAACCAATCGTCCCTTTCTAGTTTCCACAGAGATATTGAGATTCCTATCAATTTTCAACAAGATTCAGGCCTCGGCACATTTTTAAGCATTGAACTCCGTGTGCCTCTCAATGTGTCAAGGGATGTGAGGCCCCCTGTCCAGATGAGGCAGACAGCTACGGCTTTCCCTAGGGTCTCCATAGGGGATTCAGACATGCCTTCATCTTGTGAGATGAAAGACAAGCCTGAATTTAAGCCACTGCAGGGAAATCGGGCCTTCTTTTGAGTCAGGGCCTCTCGGGGTCCATTCCACTTGAGACAGAAAACACAGGGTCCCTCTCACATACCTATTGCTGAGGGAAAACTCCCCTTGAGGTGCTTGTGGAAAGTTGGCTCACCTCTTCAGTAAAAGACAGAGAAACAGCTCTCATCTTGGGATGATATGGGGTGCATGGAGCTTTCCTGGAGTTGCTGTACTGAAATTACTATTCATATAGACTTGAGACTGGTGTCTCAGGGAATCTCTGTAGTTTTCTAAAGCAAGTCAAGCCACTTGTTCTGTATGATGTGGAACACGGGATAGCTATGGAGAAAATGAAGGGGAAATGGGCTTGATCTCGAGGTGACTTCAGGTACACCGAAGTATTTTGCATTTCTGAGGTGACAGCAGTGTTCCTCTCGTCTTGTAACAGTGGTCTTGGGGTCTCTCTGGTGTTCCATCAAGCACATTGAGGATCCTTACGTGTTTGATGGGGAACACAGAATTGCTCTGCACCCAATGAAGGTGATTCAGGCCTCATCTCCCGCAGTGGTGGATGTCTCATGGGATTTCTTGAGTTGTGGTAGGAACCTGGGGTATATTCTCGAGTTACAGCGGGGATGGCCATTCGAAACTCCACTTTGTTCAACGAAGTCAGGACTCCCTTCTTGTTAGGACGGACAACTCAGGAATCTACACTAGGTTTGGCAGGATAATACAGACGCTTCTGGCGGTGAGGTGGGAGACCAAGTGTCCCTTTCTACTTTCCACAGAGATATTGGGATTCCTATCAATTTTCAAGAAGAGTCAGGCCTCGGCACCTTTTGAAGCATTGAACTCGGTGGTCCTCTCGAGGAGTCAAGGGATGTGAGGCACCCTGTCCAAAGGAGGCTGGGACCTAGGGCTTTCTCTAGGGACTGCACAGAAGAGTCAGACATCCCTTTATCTTGTGAGATGAAAGACGAGCCTTCATTCAAGCCACTGCAAGGAAATCTGACTTTCTTTCGATCCAGGGAAACGTGGTATCCACTGCACGTGAGGGAGCAAATTCTGGGTCCCTCTCACATACTGATTGCTGAGGGAAGGCTCTACCTGAGGTGCTTGTGGGAAGGTGCCCTACCTCTTTAATAGAATCATGGGAATCAGCTCTCTTCTCAAGACCATATGGGGTGCATGGAGCTTTAATCGTGTTCCTGTGCTGAAACTGGTGTTCCTATAGACTTGAGACGGGTGTCTCAGGGAATCTCTGGAGTTGCCCAAAGGAAGTCTAACCATTTGTACTGTATGAAGGGGAATGGGGCATTGCTCTGATGCCAATAAAGGGGAATTGGTCGTCATTTCAAGTTGATTTGGGCTACACCGAGCTATTTCAGATTCCTGCATTGACATCAGTGTCCTTCTAGACTTGTGAGGGATTTCTGGGGGACTCTCTGTAGTTCCGTCAAGCAAATCAAGGCTCCTTACCTGTTTGATTGGGAACAAGGCATTGCTCTGCATGCAATGCAGGGGAATCGGGCCTCATCTCTCAGTGAGGGGGAAGTTTCATGGTTTTTCTCGAGTTGCGGTGGGAACCTGTGGAACATTCTTGAGTTACGGCAGGGGTAGCCATTAGCAACTTTTGTTTTTTCACGACATCAGGAGTCCTCTCTAGTTAATATGGATATCTCAGTATTCTAAACTAGGCTTTGCAGAACAATACGGACGCTTCTGGAGGTGAGGCAGGAGACCGAGGTTCACTTTCTAGTTGGCACAGAGTTATTGGGATTACTATCCATTTTAAAGAAGAGTCAGGCATTGTCTCCTTATGAAGCATTGAATTCCGTGTGCCTCTCGAGGGGTCAAAGGAATGTGAGGCCCCCTGTCCAGATGAGGCGGACACCTACGGCTTTCTTTAGGGTCTCCACAGGGAATTCAGACATGCCTCCATCTTGTGAGATGAAAGACGAGCCTGAATTTAAGCCATTGCAGGGAAATCGGGCCTTCTTTTGAGTCAGGGGCTCTCGGGGTCCATTCCACTTGAGACAGAAAATACAGGGTCCCTCTCACGTCCCTACTGCTGAAGGAAGACTCCTCTTGAGGTGCTTGTGCAAAGTTGGCTCACCTCTTCAGTCAAAGACAGGGAATCAGCTCTCATCTTGGGATGATATGGAGTGCATGGAGCTTTCCTCGACTTGCTGTACTGAATTTAATTTTCATAGAGTCCTGAGACTGGTGTCTCAGGGAATCTCTGTTGTTTCCTAAAGGAAGTCAAGCCACTTGTTCTGTATGATGTGGAACACTGGATAGCTATGGAGCCAATGAAGGGTAAATGGGCTTCATCTCGAGTTGACTTGAGTTACACCGGGCTATTTTGCATTCCTAAGGTGAGAGCATTGTTCCCCTCTTCTTTTTACAGTAGTCTTGGGCACACTCTGGTGTTCCATCAAACACATTGAGGCCCCCTACAGATTTGATTGGGAACACGGAATTGCTCTGCACCCAATGCAGGGGATTCGGGCCTCATCTCCCGCCAAGGGGGATGTCTCATGGGATTTGCCGAGTTGCAGAAGGAATCTGGGTTATATTCTCGAGTTAGAGCGGGGATGGCCATTCGATACTCCACTTTGTTCAGTGAAGTCAGGAATCCTGTATAGTTAGAACGGAGACCAAAGGAATCTGAACTAGGTTTGGCAGGATAATACAGACATTTCTGGAGGTGAGGTGGTAAACCAAGCATCCGTTTCTAGTTTCCACAGAGATATAGGGATTCCTATCAATTTTCAACAAGAGTCAGGCCTCGGCACATTTTTAAGCATTGAACTCCGTGTGCCTCTCGAGGTGTCAAGGGATGTGAGGCCCCCTGTCCAGATGATTCGGATACCTACGGCTTTCCCTAGGGTGTCCATAGGGGATTCAGACATGCCTTCATCTTGTGATATGAAAGACGAGCCTACATTCAAGTCACTGCCAGGAAATCCGACTTTCTTTCGAGTCAGGGAACCTCGGTATCCACTGCACGTGAGGCAGCAAATTCAGGTTCCCTCTCACATACCAATTGCTGAGGGAAGGCTCCTCTTGAGGTGCTTGTGGGAAGGTGGCCTACCTCTTTAATAGAATCCTGGGAAACAGCTCTCTTCTTGAGACGATATGGAGTGCATGAAGCTTTCCTCAAGTTTCTGTGCTGAAATTGTTGTTCCTATAGACTTGAGACGCGTGTCTCAGGGAATCTCTGTATTTGACCAAAGGAAGCGAAGCCAATTGTCCTGTATGATGGGCAATGGAGCATTGCTCTGAAGCCAATACAGGGGAATTGGTCATCATTTCAAGTTGATTTGGGCTACAGCTAGCTATTTCATATTCCTGCGGTGACATCAGTGTCCTTCTAGATTTGTGAGGAATTTCTGTGGGACACTCTGTGGTTCCGTCATGCAAATCAAGGCTCCTTACCTTTTTGATTGGGAACACAGCATTGCTCTGCACACAATGCAGGGGAATCGGGCCTCATCTCTCAGCGAGGGGGAAGTTTCATGGCTTTTCTCGAGTTGCGGTGGGAACCTGGGTTGCATTCTGGAGTTACGGCAGGGATAGCCATTAACAACTTTTGTTTTTTCAGAGACGTCAGGACTCCTCTCTAGTTAAGATGGACACCACAGTAGTCTAAACTAGGCTTGGCAGAATAATACGGACGCTTCTGGAGGTGAGGCAGGAGACCGAGGTTCACTTTCTAGGTGGCACAGTGATATTGGGATTCGAATCCATTTTCAAGAAGAGTCAGGCTTCATCACCTTATGAAGCATTGAATTCTGTTTGCCTCTCGAGGAGTCAAAGGGATGTGATGTCCCCTGTGTAGATGAGGCGGACACCTATGGCTTTCTCTAGCATCTCCACAGGGGATTCAGACATGCCTTCTTCTTGTGAGATGCAAGAAAAGCCTGAATTTAAGCCACTGCAGGGAAATCGGGCCTTCTTTTGAATCAGGGCCTCTTGCGGTCCATTCCACTTGAGACAGAAAACACAGGGTCCCTCTCACATCCCTACTGCTGAGGGAAAACTCCTCTTTAGTTGCTTGTGGAAATTTTGCTCACCTCTTCAGTCAAAGACAGGGAATCAGCTCTCTTCTTGGGATGATATGGGGTGCATGGAGCTTTCCTCGAGTTGCTGTACTGAATTTAATATTCATATAGACTTGAGACTGGTGTCTCAGGGAATCTCTGTAGTTTTCTAAAGGAAGTGAAACCACTTGTTCTGTATGATGTGGAACACGGGATAGCTATGGAGCCAATGAAGGGGAAATGGGCTTCATCTCGAGTTGACTTGGGGTGCACCGAGCTATTTTGCATTCCTGAGGTGACAGCAGTGTTCCTCTCGTCTTGTGACAGTTGTCTTGGGGACTCTCTGGTGTTCCATAAAGCACAGTGAGGCTCCTTACATGTTTTTTGGGAACACGGAGTTGCTCTGAACCCAATGCAGTGGATTCGGGCCTCATCTCCCACCGAGGGGGATGTCTCATGGGATTTCTCGAGTTGCGGTAGGAACATGTGGTAAATTCTCGAGTTACAGCGGGGATGGCCATTCGAAACTCCACATTGTTCAGCGAAATCAAGACTCCTGTCTAGTTAGGATGGACACCTCAGGAATCTAAATTAGGTTTTGCATGATAATACAGACGCTTCCGGAGGTGAGGTGGGAGACCAAGTGTCCCTTTCTAGTTTCCACAAAGATTTTGGGATTCCTATCAATTTTCAAGAAGAGTCAGGCATGGGCACCTTTTGAAGCATTGATCTCCGTGGGCCTCTCGAGGTGTCAAGGGATGTGAGGCCCCCTGTCCAGATGAGGCTGGGAACTAAGGCTTTCTCTAGGGACTCCACAGAAGATTCAGACATCCCTTTATCTTGTGAGATGAAAGACGAGCCTGCATTCAAGCCACTGCAAGGAAATCCGACTTTCTTTCGAGTCAGGGAATCTCGGTATCCAGTGAACATGAGGCAACAAATTCAGGGTCCTTCTCACATACTGATTGCTGAGGGATGGCTCCTCTTGAGGTGCTTCTGGGAAGGTGGCATACCTCTTTAATAGAATCCTGGGAATAAGCTCTCTTCTTGAGATGATATGGGGTGCATGGAGCTTTCCTCACATTCCTGTGCTGAAATTGGTGTTCCTATAGACTTGAGTCGGGCGTTTCAGGGTATCTCTGGATTTCCCCAAAGGAAGCCAATCCGTTTGTCCTGTATGACGGGGAATGGGGCATTGCTCTGAAACCAATGCAGGGAAATCTGTCCTCTTTAAGTTTGATTTGGGCTACAGCAAGCTATTTCACATTCCTGCGGAGACATCAGTGTCCTTCAAGACTAGTGAGGGATTTCTGGGGGACTCACTGTAGTTCCGTCAAACAAATCAAGGCTCCTTATCTGTTTGATTGGGAACAACGCATTGCTCTGCATGCAATGCAGGGGAATCGGGCCTCAACTCTCAGCGAGGTGGAAGTTTCATGTTTTTTCTAGAGTTGCGGTGGGAACCTGGGGTACATTCGCGAGTTACGGCAGGGGTAGCCATTAACAACTTTTGTTTTTTCAGCAACGTCAGGACTCCATGCTAGTTAAGGTGGAAACCTCAGGTGTCTAAACTCGGCTTGTCAGAAAAATACGGATGCTTCTGGAGATGACGCAGGAGACCGAGATTTACTTTTGTTTTTACAGCGACGTCAGGACTCCTCTCTAGTTAAGATGGACACCTCAGGAGTCTAAACTAGGCTTGGCAGAACAAAACGGACACTTCTGGAAGTGAGGCAGGAGACCGAGGTTCACTTTCTAGTTGGCACAGTGATATTGGGATTCCTATCCATTGTCAAGAAGAGTCAGTCATCGTCACCTT
>SNSB01004019.1:29310-57236 GCA_012922965.1 Capreolus pygargus | reverse complement strand
ATGAAGCATTGAATTCCGTGTGCCTCTCGAGGGGTCAAAGGGATGTGAGGCCCCCTGTCCAGATGAGGTGGAAACCTACGGCTTTCTCTAGGGTCTCCACAGGGGATGAGACATGCCTTCATTTTGTGAGATGAAAGACAAGCTTGAATCGAAGCCAGTGCAGGGAAATCGGGCCTTCTTTTGAGTCGGGGCCTCTCAGGGTCCATTCCACTTGAGACAGAAAACACAGGCTCCCTCTCACATCCCTACTCCTCAGGGAAAACTTCTCTTGAGGTGCTTATGGAAAGTTGGCTCACCTCTTCAGTCAAAGACAGGGAAGCAGCTCTCATATTGGAATGATATGGGGTGCATGGAGCTTTCCTCGAGTTGCTGTACTGAAATTAATATTCATACAATCTTGAGTCGGGTGTCTCAGGGAATCTCTGTAGTTTCCTAAAGGAAGTCAAGCCACTTGTTCTGTATGATGTGTAACACGGGATAGCTATGGAGCCAATGAAGAGGAAATGGACTTCACCTCGAGTTGACTTGTGGTACACAGAGCTATTTTGCATTCGTGAGATGACAGCAGTGTTCCTCCCGTCTTGTGACAGTGTTCTTGGGGACTCTCTGGTGTTCCATCAAGCATATTAATGCTCCCTATGTGTTTGATTGGGAACACGCAATTGCTCTGCACCCAATTCAGGGGATTCGGGCCTCATCTCCTGCCCAGGGGGATGTCTCATGGGATTTCTCGAGTTGTGGCAGGAACCTGGGGTATATTCTCGAGTTACAGCGGGGATGGCCATTCGAAACTCAACTTTGTTCACCAAATTCAGGACTCCTGTCCAGTTAGGACAGACACCTCAGGAATCTAAACTACATTTGGCAAGATAATACAGACGCTTCTGGAAGTGAGGTGGGAGACCAAGCGTCCCTATCTAGTTTCCACAGAGATATTGGGATTCCTATCAATTTTCCAGAAGAGTCAGGCCTCGGCACCTTTTGAAGCATTGAAGTCCATGGGCCTCTCGAGGTGTCAGGGGATGTGAGGCTCCCTGTTGAAATTAGGCTGGGACCTAGACCTTTCTCTAGGGATTGCACAGGAGATTCAGACATCCCTTTATCTTGTGAGATGAAAGACGAGCCTGCATTCAAGCCACTGCTAGGAAATCTGAATTTCTTTCGAGTCAGGGAATCTCGGTATCCACTGCACGTGAGGCAGCAAATTCATCGTCCCTCTCACATACCCATTGCTGAGGGAAGGCTCCTCTTGAGGTGCTTGTGGGAAGGTGCCCTACCTCTTTAATAGAATCCTGGGAATCAGCTCTCTTCTTGAGTCGATATGGGGTGCATGGAGCTTTCCTGGAGTTCCTGTGCTGAAATTGGTGTTCCTATAGACTTGAGACGGGTGCCTCAGGGAAACTCTGGAGTTGCCCAAAATAAGCCAAGCCAATTGTCCTGTATGATGGGGAACGGGGTATTGCTCTGAAGCCAATGCAGTGGAATTGGTCATCATTTCAAGTTGATTTGGGCTACACCGAGCTATTACACATTCCTGCAGTGACATCAGTGTCGTTCAAGACTTGTGAGGGACTTCTGGGTGATTCTCTGTAGTTCTGTCATGCAAATCACGGCTCCTTACCTGTTTGATTGGGAACAAGGCATTGATCTGCAAGCATGCAGGGGAATCGGGCCTCATCTCTCAGGGAGGGGTAAGTTTCATGGTTTTTCTAGAGTTGCGGCGGGAACCTGGGGTACATTCTCGAGTTAGAGCAGGGGTAGCCATGAACAACTTTTGTGTTTTCAGTGATGTCAGGCCTCCTCTCTAGTTAAGACAGACACCTCAGGAGTCCAAACTAGGCTTGGCAGAACAATACGGATGCTTCTGGAGGTATGGCAGGAGACCGAGGTTCACTTTCTAGTTGGCACAGTGATATTGGGATTCCTATCCTTTTTCAAGAAAGTCAGGCATCCTCACCTTTTAAAGAATTGAATTCCATGTGCCTCTCGAGGGGTCAAAGGGATGTGAGCCCCCCTGTCCAGAAGAGGCGGACACCTACAGCTTACTCTATGGTCTCCACAGATTATTCAGACATGCCTTCATCTTGTGAGATGAAAGACGAGCCTGAATTTAAGCCACTGCAGGGAAATCGCGCCTTCTTTTGAGTCAGGGCCTCTCGGGGTCCATTCCTCTTGAGACAAAATACACAGGGTCCCACTCACATTCCTACTGCTGAGGGAAAACTCCTCTTGATGTGATAGTGGAAAGTTGGCTCACCTCTTCAGACCAAGACAGCGAATCAGCTCTCATCTTGGGACCATATGTGGTACACGGAGCTTTCCTCGAGTTGCTGTACTGAAATTAATATTCATGTAGACTTGAGACTGGTGACTCAGGGAATCTCTGTAGTTTCCTAAAGGAAGTCAAGCCACTTGTTCTGTATGATGTGGAACACGGGATAGCGATGGAGCCAATGAAGTGTAAAAGCGCTTCATCTCGAGTTGAACTGGGGTAAACCGAGCTATTTTGCATTCTTGAGGTGACAGCAGTGTTCCTCTCGTCTTGTGACAGTGGTCTTGGGGACTCTCTGGTGTTCCATCAAGCACATTGGGGCTCCTTACGTGTTTGATTGGGAACACGGAATTGCTCTGTACCCAATGCAACGGATTTCGGCCTCATCTCTTGCAGAGGGGGATGTCTCTTGGGATTTCTCGAGTTACGGCAGGAACCTGGGTTATATTCTCGAGTTACACCGGGAATGGTCATTCGAAACTCAACTTTGTTCAGCGAATTCAGGACTCCTGTCTAGTTAGGACGGACACCTCAGGAATCTAAACATGGTTTGGCAGGATAATACAGATGCTTCTGGAGGTAAGGTGGGAAACCAAGCGTCCCTTTCTAGTTTCCACAGAGATATTGGGATTCCTATCAATTTTCAAGAAGAGTCAGGCCTCGAAACCTTTTGAAGCACTGAACTCTGTGGGCCTCTCAAGGTGTCAAGGGATGTGAAGCCACCTGTCTAGATGAGGCTGGGAACTAGGGCTTTCTCTAGGGCCTGCACAGAAGACTCAGACATTCCTTTATCTTGTGAGATGAAAAACGGGCTTGCATTCAACCCACTGCAAGGAAATCCGACTTTCTTTTGAGTCAGGGAATCTCGGTATCTACTGCACGTGAGGCAGCAAATTCAGGGTCCCACTCACATACCGATTGCTGAGGGAAGGCTCCTCTTGAGGTGCTTGTGAGAAGGTGGCCTATCTCTTTAATAGAATCCTGGGAATCAGCTCTCTTCTCAAGATGATATGGGGTGCATAGAGCTTTCCTCAAGTTCCTGTGCTGAAATTGGTGTTAATATAGACTTGAGACAGGTGTCTCAGAGAATCTCTGGAGCTGCCCAAATGAAGCTAATCAAATTTTCCTGTATGATGGGGAATGGGGCATTGCTGTGAAGTCATTGCAGGGGAATTGGTCGTCATTTCAAGTTGATTTGGGCTACACCGAGGTATTTCACATTCCTGCGTTGACATCAGTGTTCTTCTAGACTTGTGAAGGACTTCTGGGGGACTCTCTGTAGTTCGATCAAGCAAATAAAGGCTCCTTACCTGTTCGATTGGGAACAAGTCATTGGTCTGCATACCATGCAGGGAAATCAGGCCTCATCTCTCAGCGAGGGGTAAGTTTCATGCTTTTTCTCGAGTTGCGGTCGGAAACTGGGGTACATTCTCGAGTTATGGCAGGGGTAGCCAGTAACAACTTTTGTTTTTTCAGCGACGTCACGGCTCCTCTCTAGCTCAGATGGACACTTCAGGAGTCTAGACTAGGCTTGGCAGAAAAATATGGACGCTTCTGGAGATGAGGCAGGGGACCGAGGTTCACTTTCCAGTTGGCACAGTGATATTGGGATTCCTATCCATTTTCAAGAAGTGTCAGGCATCCTCACCTTAGGAAGCATTGAATTCCGTGTGTCTCTCGAGGGGTCAAAGGGATGTGAGGCCCATTCTACAGATGAGGCAGACATCTACGTCTTTCTCTAGAGTCTCCACAGTGGACTCAGGCATGCCTTCATCTTGTGAGATGCAAGACGAGCCTGAATTTAAGCCACTGAAGTGAAATTAGGCCTTCTTTTGAGTCAGGGCGTCTCGGGGTCCATTCCGCTTGAGACAGAAAACACAGGGTCCCTCTCACATCCCTACTGCTGAGGGAAAACTCCTCTTGAGGTGCTTGTGGAAAGCTGGCACACCTCTTCAGTCAAAGACAGGGAATCAGCTCTCATCTTGGGATGATATGGGGTGCATGGAGCTTTCCTCGAGTTGCTGTAGTGAAATTAATATTCATATAGACTTGATTCTGGTGTCTCAGGGAATCTCTGTAGTTTCCTAAAGGAAGTCAAGACACTTGTTCTGTATGATGTGTAACACGTGATATCTATAAAGACAATGAAGGAGAAATGGGCTTCATCTCGAGTTGACTTGGGGTACCCCGAGTTATTTTGCTTTCCAGGGGTGGCAGCAGTGTTCCTCTCCTCTTGTGTCAGTGGTCTTGGGGACTCTCTGGTGTTCCATCAAGCACATTGAGGCTCCTAACTTGTTTCATTGGGAATACAGAATTGCTCTGCATCCAATGCAGTGGATTCGGGCCTCATCTCCCGCCAAGGGGGATGTCTCATGGGATTTCTCAAGTTGCGGCAGGAACCTGGGGTATATTCTCCAGTTACGTCGGGGATGGACATTCGAAACTCCACTTTGTTCAGCGAAGTCAGGACTCCTGTCTAGTTAGGACGGACACCTCAGTAATCTAAACTAGGTTTGGCAGGATAATACAGATGCTTCTGGAGTTGAGGTGGGAGAACAAGCGTCCCTTTCTAGTTTCCACAGAGATATTGGGATTCCTATGAATTTTCCAGAAGAGTCAGGCCTCGGCACCTTTTGAAGAACTGAACTCTGTGGGCCACTCGAGGTGTCAAGGGATGTGAGACCTCTGTTGAGATGAGGCTGGGACCTAGTGCTTTCTCTAGGGACTGTACTGAAGATTTAGACATCCCTTTATCTTGTGAGATGAAAGACGAGTCTGCATTCAAGCCACTGCAAGGAAATCCGACTTTCTTTCGAGTCAGGGAGTCTCAGTATCCACTGCACGTGAGGCAGCAAATTCAGGGTCCTTCTCAGATACCGATTGCTGAGGGAAGGTTCCGCTTAAGGCGCTTGTGAAGATGTCCTACCTCTTTAATAGAATCCTGGAAATCAGCTCTCTTCTCGAGACAATATGGGGTACATGGAGCTTTCCTCGAGTTCCTGTGCTAAAATTGGTGTTTCTATAGGCTTGAGACGGGTGTCTCAGGGAATCTCTGGAATTGCCCAAGGAAGCCAAGCCAATTGTCCTGTATGATGGGGAACGGGACATTGCTCTGAAGCCGATGCAGGGGAATTGGTCATCATTTCAAGTTGATTTGGTCTACACCGAGCTATTTCACATTCCTGCCGTGACCTCAGTGTCCATTTAGACTTCTCAGGGACTTCTGAGGGACTCTCTGTAGTCCCGTCAAGCAAATCAAGGCTCCATACATGTTTGATTGGGAACAAGGCATTGCTCTGCCCGCAATGCAGGGGAATCTGGCCTCATTTCTCAGCGAGGGGGAAGTTTTGTGGTTTTTCTCGAGTGGCATCGGGAACCTGGGGTACATTCTCGAGTTACGGCAGGGGTAGCCATTAACAACTTTTGTTTTTTCAGTGATGTCAGGACTCCTCTCTAGTTAAGATGGAGACCTCAGGAGTCTAAACTAGGCTTGGCAGAACAATACGGACACTTCTGGAGGTGAGGCAGGAGACCGACTTTCAATTTCTAGTTGGCACAGTGATATTGGGTTTCCTATCCATTTTCAAGAACAATCAGGCATGGTCACCTTATAAAGCATTGAATTCTGTGTGCCTCTCGAGGGGTCAAAGGGATATGAGGCCCCCTGTCCAGAGGAGGCGAACACCTACGACTTTGTCTAGGGTCTCCACAGGGGAATCAGACATGCCTTCATCTTGTGAGATGAAAGACGAGCCTGAATTTAAGCCACTGCAGGGAAATCGGGCCTTCTTTTGAGTCAGGGCCTCTCGGGGTCCATTCCACTTAAGATAGAAAACACACCGTCCCTCTCACATCCCTAGTGCTGAGGGAAAACTCCTCTGGAAATGCTTGTGGAAAGTTGGCTCACCTCTTCAGTCAAAGTCAAGGAATCAGTTATCATCTTGTGATGATATGGGGTGCATGGAGCTTTTCTCGAGTTGCTGTACTGAAATTAATATTCATATAGACTCGAGACTGGTGTCTCAGGGAATCTCTCTAGTTTCCTAAAGGAAGTCAAGCCACTTGTTCTGTATGATGTGAAACACGGGATAGGTATGGAGCCAATGAAGGGGAAATGGGCTTCATCTCGAGTTGACTTGGGGTACACCGAGCTATTTTGCATTCTGGAGGTGACAGCAGTGTTCCTCTTGTCTTGTGACAGTGGTCTTGAGGACTCTCTGGTGTTCTATCAAGCACATTGAGGCTCCTTACGTGTTTGATTGGGAAAACGGAACTTCTCTGCACAGAATGCAGGAGATTCGGGCATCATCTCCCACCGAGGGGGATGTCTCATGGGATTTCTCGAGTTTTGTCAGGAACCTGGGGTATATTTTGGAGTTACAGCGGGGATGGCCATTCGAAACTCCACCTTGTTCAGCGAAGTCAGGACTCCTGTCTAGTTAGGATGGACACCTCAGTAATCTAAACTAGGTTTGCCAGGATAATACAGACGCTTCTGGAGGTGAGGTGGGAGACCAAGCGTCCCTTTCTAGCTTTCACAGAGATATGGGGAGTCCTATCAGTTTTCAAGAAGAGTCAGGCCTCCGCACCTTTTGAAGCACTGAAGTCCGTGAGCCTCTCGAGGTGTCAATATATGTGAGGCCCCTGTCCAGATAAGGCTGACTCCTAGGGCTTTCTCTAGGGATTGCACAGAATATTCAGACATCCTTTTATCTTGAGAGATGGAAGACGAGCCTGCATTCAAGGCACTGCAAGGAATTCCGACTTTTTTCGAGTCAGGGAATCTCAGTATCCACTGCACATGAGGCAGCAAATTTAGGGTCCCTCTAACATACCAACTGCTGAGGGAAGGCTCCTCTTGAAGTGCTTTTGGGAAGGTGGCCTTCCTCTTTAAATGAATCCTGTGCATCAGCTCTCTTCTCGAGAAGATATGGTGTGCATGGTGCTTTTCTCGATTTCCTGTGCTGAAATTGGTGTTCCTATAGACTTGAGACAGGTGTCTCAGGGAATCTCTGGAGTTGCCCAAAGGAAGCCAAGCCAATTGTCCTGTATGATGGGGAACGGGGCATTGCTCTGAAGACAATGCAGGGGAATTGGTCATCATTTCAAGTTGATTTGGGGAACACCGAACTATTTCACATTCCTGCGGTGATATCAGTGTCCTTCTAGACTGGTGCGCGATTTCTGGGGGACTGTCTGTAGTTCCATCAAGCAAATCAAGGTTCCTTAGCTGTTTGGTAGGAAACAAGGCATTGCTCTGCATGCAATGAAGGGGAATCAGGCCTCATCTCTCAGCGAGCAGGAAGTTTCATGGTTTTTCTCGAGTTGCAGCGGGAACCTAGGGTACATTCTCGAGTTACGGCATGGGTAGCCATTAACAACTTTTGTTTTTTCAGCGATGTCAGGACTCCTCTCTAGTTAAGATGGACAACTCGGGAGTCTTAACTAGGCTTTTCAGAACAATACGGACACTTCTGGAGGTGAGGCAGGAGACTGTGTTTCACTTTCTATTTGGCACAGTTATATTGGGATTCCTATCCATTTTCAAGAAGAGTCAGGCCTCGACACATTATGAAGCATGGAATTCTGTGTGCCTCTCGAGGGGTCAAAGGAATGTGAGGCCCCCTGTCCAGATGAGTAGGACACCTATGGCTTTCTCTAGGGTGTCCACAGGGGACTCAGACATGCCTTCATCTTGTGAGATGCAAGACGAGCCTGAATTTAAGCCACTGCAGGGAAATCGGGCCTTCTTTTGAGTCAGGGCCTCTCAGGGTCCATTCCACTTGAGACAGAAAACACAGGGTCCCTCTCACATCCCTACAGCTGAAGGAAAACTCCTCTTGAGCTGCTTGTGGAAAGTTAACTCACCTCTTCAGTCAAAGACATGGAATCAGCTCCCATCTTGGGATGATTTGGGAGTGCATGGAGGTTTCCTCATGTTGCTGTACTGAAACAAATATTCATATAGACTGGAGACAGGTGTCTCAGGGAATCTCTGTAGTTTCCTAAAGGAAATCAAGTCACTTGTTCTGTATGATGTGGAACACGGGATAGCTATGGAGCCAATGAAGAGGAAATGGGCTTCATCTCGAGTTGACTTGGGGTACACTGAGCTATTTTGCATTCCTGAGGTGACAGCAGTGTTCCTCTCGTCTTGTGACAGTGGTCTTGGGGACTCTATGGTGTTCCATCAAGCACCTTGTGGCTCCTTACATGTTTGATTGGGAACACGGAATTTCTCTGCACCCAGTGCAGGGGATTCGGGCCTCATCTCCCACCGAGGGGTATGTCTCATGGGATTTCTTGTGTTGCGGCAGGAACCTGGGGTATATTCTCGAGTTACAGCAGGGATGGACATTCGACACTCCACTTTGTTCAGCGAAGTCAGGACTCCTGTCTAGTTAGGATGGACACTTCAGAAATCTAAACTAGGTTTGGCAGGATAATACAGACGCTTCTGGAGGTTAGGTGGGAGACAAAGCATCACTTTCTAGTTTCCACAGAGATATTGGGATTCCTATCAATTTTCAAGAAGAGTCAGGACTCGGCACCTTTTGAAGCACTGAACTCCGTGGGCCTCTCGAGGTGTCAAGAGATATGAGGCCCCCTGTCCATATGAGGCTGGGATCTAGCGCTTTCTCTATGGACTGCACAGAAGATTCAGAAATCGCTTTATCTTGTGAGATGAAAGACGAGCCTGCATTCAAGCCACTGCAAGGAAATCAATCTTTCTTTCAAGTCAGGGAATCTCAGTATCCAGTGCACGTGAGGCAGCAATTTAAGGGTCCCTCTCACATACAGATTGCTGAGGGAAGGCTCCTCTTGAGGTGCTTGTGGGAAGGTGGCCTATATTTTTAATAGAATCCAGGGAATCAACTCTCTTCTCGAGATGATATAGTGTGCATGGAGCTTTCCTCGAGGTCCTGTGCTGAAATTGGTGTTCCTATAGACTTGAGACCGGTGTCTCAGGGAATCTCTGGAGTTGCCCAAAGGAAGCCAAGCCAATTGTCCTGTATAATGGGAAACGGGGCATTGCTCTGAAGCCAATGCCGGGGAATTGGTCATCATTTCAATTTGATTTCGGCTACACCAAGCCATTTCACATACCTGCGGTGACATCAGTGTCCTTCTAGACTTTTGAGGGATTTCTGGGGGACTCTCTGTAGTTCCGTCAAGCAAATCAAGGCTCCTTACTTTTTTGATTGGGAACAAGGCATTGCTCTGCACGCAATTCAGGGGAATCAGGCATCATCTCTCAGAGAGGGGGAAGTTCCCTTGTTTTTCTCGAGTTTCAGCGGGAACCTGGGGTTCATTCTCGAGTTACGGCAGGGGTAGCCATTAACAACTTTTGTGTTTCCAGTGACGACAGGACTCCTCTCTAGTTAAGATGGACACCTCAGAAGTCTAAATTAGGCTGGCAGAAAAATACAGACGCTTCTGGAAGTGAGGCAGGAGACCGAGTTTCACTTTCTAGTTGGCACATTGATATTGGGATTCCTATCCATTTTGAAGAAGAGTTAGGCATTGTCACCTTATGAAGCATTGAATTCCGTGTGCCTCTCGAGGGGTCAAAGAAATGTGAGGCCCCCTGTGCAGATGAGGCAGACACCTACGGCTTTCTCTAGGGTCTCCACAGGGGATTCAGACATGCCTTCAACTTGTGAGACCAAAGACGAGCCTGAGTTTAAGCCACTGAAAGGAAATCAGGTCTTCTTTTGAGTCAGGGCCACTCGGGATCCATTCCACTTGAGACAGAAAACACAGGGTCCCTCTCACACCCCTACTGCTGAGGGAAAACTACTCTTGAGGTGCTTGTGGAAAGTTGGCTCACCTCTTCAGTCAAAGACAGGGAATCAGCTCTCATCTTGTGTGATATTTGTTGCATGGAGCTTTCCTCAAGTTGCTGTATTGAAATTAGTATTCATATAGACTTGAGACTGGTGTCTCAGGGAATCTCTGGAGTTGCCCAAAGGAAGCCAAGCCACTTGTTCTGCATGATGTTGAACACGTGATAGCTATGGAGCCAATGAAGGGGAAATGGGCTTCATCTTGAGTTGACTTGGTGTACACTGATCTATTTTGCATTCCTGAGGTGACAGCAGTGTTCCTCTCGTCTTGTGACAGTGTTCTTGGGGACTCTCTGGTGTTCCATCAAGCACATTGAGGCTCCTTACGTGTTTCATTGGGAACACGGAATTGCTGTGCAGCCAGTGCAGGGGATTCGGGCCTCATCTCCCAACGAGGGGGATGTCTCATGGGATTTCTTGAGTTGCGGCAGGAACCTGGGGTATATTCTCGAGTTACAGCGGGGATGGCCATTGGAAATTCCACTTTGTTCAGCGAAGTGAGGACTCCTGTCTAGTTAGGATGGACAAATCAGGAATCTAAACTAGGTTTGGGAGGATAATAGAGATGCTTCTGGAGGTGAGGTGGGAGACCAAGCGTACCGTTCTACTTTCCACAGAGATATTGGGATTCCTATCAATTTTCAAGAAGAGTTGGGCCTCGGCCCTTTTGAAGCACTGAACTTTGTGGGCCTTTAGAGGTGTCAAGGGATGTGAGGCCCCCTGTCTTGATGAGGCTGGGACCTAGGGCTTTCTCTAGGGACTGCACAAAAGATTCAGACAGCCCTTTATCTTGTGAGATGAAAGATGAGCCTGCATTCATGCCACTGCAAGGAAATCCGACTTTCCTTCGAGTCAGGGAATCTTGGTATCCACTGCATGTGAGGCAGCAAATTCACGGTCCCTCTCACCTACCGATTCCTGGGGAAGGCTCCTCTTGAGGTGCTTTTGGGAAGGTGGCCTACCTTTTTAATAGAATCCTGGGAATCACCTCTCTTCTCGAGACGATATGTTGTGCATGGAACTTTCCTCGAAGTCCTGTGCTGAAATTGGTGTTCCTATAGACTTGAGACGGGCGTCTCAGGGAATCTCTGGAGATGCCCAAAGGAAGCCAAGCCAATTGTCCTGTATGAGGGGAAACGGGCCATTGCTCTGAAGCCAATGCCAGGGAATTGGTCGTAATTTCAATTTGATTTTGGCTACACCGAGCCATTTCACATTCCTGCAGTGACATCAGTGTCCTTCTAGACTTTTGAGGTATTTCTGGGGGAGTCTCTGTAGTACCGTCAAGCAAATCAAGGCTCTTTACCTGTTTGATTGGGAACAAGGCATGGCTCTGCACGCAATGCAGGGGAATCGGGCGTCATCTCTCAGAGAGGGGGAAGTTTCATGGTTTTTCTCGAGTTGCGGAGGGAACATGGGGTACAATCTCGAGTTACGGCAGGGGTAGCATTTAACAACTTTTGTTTTTTCAGCGACGTGAGGACTCCTGTCTAGTTAAGATGGACACCACAGGAGTCTAAAATAGGCTTGGCAGAACAATGCAGACGCTTCTGGAAGTGAGGCAGGAGACCGAGTTTCACTTTCTAGTTGTCAGAGTGAAATTGGGATTACTATCCATTTTCAAGAAGAGTCAGGCCTCGACACATTATGAAGCATGGAATTCCGTGTGCCTCTTGAGGGGTCAAAGGGATGTGAGGCCCCCTGTCCAGATGAGGTCGACACCTATGGCTTTCTCTAGGGTGTCCACAGGGGACTCAGACATGCCTTCATCTTGTGAGATGCAAGACGAGCCTGAATTTAAGCCACTGCAGGGAAATCGGGCCTTCTTTTGAGTCAGGGCCTCTCAGGGTCCATTCAACTTGAGACAGAAAACACAGGGTCCCTCTCACATCCCGACTGCTGAGGGAAAACTCCTCTTGAGCTGCTTGTGGAAAGTTGGCTCATGTCTTCAGTCAAAGATAGGGAATCAGCTCCCATCTTGGGACAATTTGGGCGTGCATGGAGCTTTCCTCATGTTGCTGTACTGAAACAAATAGTCATATAGACTTGAGACTGGTGTCTCAGGGAATCTCTGTAGTTTCCTAAAGGAAGTCAAGTCACTTGTTCTGTATGATGTGGAACACGGTGTAGCTATGGAGACAATGAAGGGGAAATGGGGTTCATCTCAACTTGACTTGTGGTACACCGAGCTATTTTGCATTCCTGAGGTGACAACAGTGTTCCTCTCCTCTTGTGACAGTGGTCTTGGGTACTCTCTGGTGTTCCATGAAGCACATTGTGGCTCCTTACATGTTTGATTTGGAACACGAAATTGCTCTGCACCCAATGGAGGGGATTCGGGCCTCATCTCCCACCGAGGGGGATTGCTCATGGGATTTCTCGAGTTGCAGCAGGACCCCTGGGGTATATTCTCGAGTTACAGTGGGGATGGCCATTCAAAACTCCACTTTGTTCAGCGAAGTCAGGACTAATGTCTAGTTAGGACCGACACCTCAGGAATCTAAACTAGGTTTGGCAGGATAATACAGAGGCTTCTCGAGGTGAGGTGGGAAACCAAGCGTCCCTTTCTAATTTCCACAGATATATTGGGATTCCTATCAATTTTCAAGAAGAGTCAAACCTCGGCAACTTTTGAAGCATTGAACTCTGTGGGCCTCTCGTGGTGTCAAGGGATGTGAGGCCCCCTGTCCAGATGAGGCTGGGACCTAGGGCTTTCTCTAGGGACTGCACAGAGGATTCAGAAATCCCTTTATATTGTTAGATGAAAGACGAGCCTGCATTCAAGCCACTGCAAGGAAATCCGACTTTCTTTAGAGTCAGGGAATCTCGGTATACACTGCAAGTGAGGCAACAAATCCAGGGTCCCTCTCACATATCGATTGCTGAAGGAAATCTCCTCTTGAAGTGTTTGTGAGAATGTGGCCCACCACCTTAATAGAATGCTGGGAATCAGCTATCATCTCAATACGATATGTGGTGCATGGATATTTCCTCGAGTTCCTGTGCTGAAATTGGTGTTCCTATAGACTTGAGACGGGTGTCTCTGGGAATCTCTTGAGTTGCCCAAAGGAAGCCAAGCCAATTGTCCTGTATGATGGGGAAAGGGGCATTGCTATGAAGCCAATGCAGGGTAATTGGTCGTCATTTCAAGGTGATTTGTACTACACCCTGCTATTTCACATTCCTACGATGACATCAGTGTCCTTCTAGACTTGTGAGGGATTTCTGGGGGACTCTCTGTAGTTCGGTCAAGCAAATCTAGGCCCTTTTCCTGTTTGATTGGGAACAAGGCATTGCTCTGCACTCAATGCAGGGGAATCGGGCCTCATCTCTCAGCAAGGGGGAAATTTCATGGTTTTTCTCGAGTTGCGGCGGGAACCTGAGGTACATTCTCGAATTAGGGAAGGGGAAACCATTAAAAACTTTTTTTTTTCAGCAACATCAGGACTCCTCTCTAGTTGAGGTGGACACCTCAGGAGTCTAAACTAGGCTTGGCAGAAGAATACGGACGTTTCTGGAGGTGAGGCAGGAGACCGAGGTTCACTTTCTAGTTATCACAGTGATATTGAGATTCCTATCCATTTTCAAGAATCAGGCATCGTCACCTTATGAAGCATTGAATTCCGTGTGCCTCTTGAGGGGTCAAAGGGATGTGAGGCCCCCTGTCCAGATGAAGCGGACACCTACGCCCTTCTCTAGGGTCTCCAGAGGGGATTCAGACATGCCTTCATCTTGTGAGATGAAACACGAACCTGAATTTAAGCCACTGCAGGGAAATCGGGCCTTCTTTTGAGTCAGGGCCTCTCCGGGTCCATTCCATTTGAGACAGAAAACACAGGGTCCCTCTCTCATCCCTACTGCTGAGGAAAAACTCCTCTTGAGGTGCTTGTGGAAAGTTGTCTGACCTCTTCAGTCAAAGACAGGGAATCAGCTCTCATCTTGGGACGATATGGGGTGCATGGAGCTTTCCTTCAGTTGCTGTACTGAAATTAATTTTCATATAGACTTGAGACTGGTGTCTCAGGGAATCTCTGTAGTTTCCTAAAGGAAGTCAAGCCACTTGTTCTGTATGATTTGGAACACGGATAGCTATGGAGCCAATGAAGGGGAAATGGGCTTCATCGCGAGTTGACTTGGGGTAAACCGAGCTATTTTGCATTCCTGTGGTGACCGCAGTGTCCCTCTCGTCTTGTGACAGTGGTCTTGGGGACTCTCTGGTGTTCCATCAAGCACATTGAGGCTCCTTACGTGTTTGATTGGGAACACGGAATTTCTCTGCACTCAATGCAGGGGATTTGGGCCTCATCTCCCGCCGAGGGGGTTGTCTCATGGGATTTCTCGAGTTGCGGCAGGAACCTGGGGTATATTCTCGAGTTACAGCCGGTATAGCCACTCGACACTCCACCTTGTTCAGCATAGTCAGGACCCCTGTCTAGTTAGGATGGACACCTCAGGAATCTAAACTAGGTTTGGCAGTATAATACAGACGCTTCTGGACCTGAGGTGGGAGACCAAGCGTCCCTTTCTAGTTTCCACAGAGATATTGGGATTCCTATCAATTTTCAAGAACAGACAGGCCTCCGCACCTTTTGAAGCACTGAACTGCATGGGCCTCTTGAGCTGTCAAGGGATGTGAGGCCCCCTTTCAAGATGAGGCTGGGACCTAGGACTTTCTCTATGGACTGCACAGAAGATTCAGACATCCTTTTATATTGTGAGATGAAAAACGTGGTTGCATTCAAGCCATTGCAAGGAAATCTGACTTTCTTTCGAGTCAGGGAATCTCTGTATCCACTACACGTGAGGCAGCAAATTCAGGGTCCCTCTCACATATCCATTGCTGAGGGAAGGCTCCTCTTGAGGTGCTTGTAGGAAGTTGGCCTACCCCTTTAATAGAATCCTGGGAATCAGCTCTCTTCTCGAGACAAGATGGGGTTCATGGAGCTTTCCTCAAGTTCCTGTGCTGAAATTGGTGTTCCTATAGACTTGAGACGGGTGTCTCAGGGAATCTCTGGAGTTGCCCAAAGGAAGCCAAGGCAATTGTCCTGTATGATGGCGAATGGGGCATTGCTCTGAAGCCAATGCAGGGGAATTGGTCATCATTTCAAGTTGATTTGGGCTACACAGAGCTATTTCACATTCCAGGGGTGACATCAGTGTCCTTCTAGACTTGTGAGGGATTTCTCGGCGACTCTTTCTAGTTCCGTCAAGCAAATCAAGGCTCCTTACCTGTTTGTTTGGGAACAAGGCATTTCCTTGCATATAATGCAGGGGACTCGGGCCTCATCTCTCACCGAGGGGGAAGTTTCATGGTTTTTCTCGAGTTGCGGCGGGAACCTGGGGTAAATTCTCGAGTTACCGCAGGGGTAGCCATTAACAACTTTTGTATTTTCAGGGACGTAGGGACAACGCTCTAGTTCAGATGGACACCTCAGGAGTCTAAACTAGTCTTGGCAGATCAATATGGACCCTTCTGGAAGTGAGGCAGGAGACCGAGTTTCACTTTATAGTTGGCACAGTGATATTGTGATTCCTATCCATTTTCAAGAAGAGTCAGGCATCGTCACCTTATGAAGCATTGAATTCCGTGTGCCTCTCGAGTGGTCAAAGGGATATGAGACCCCCTGTTCAGTTGAGCCGGACACTTACGGCTTTCTCTAGGGTTTCCAAAAGGTATTCAGACATGCCTTCATCTTGTGAGATGAAAGACGAGCCTGAATTTAAGGCACTGCAGGGAAATCGCGCCTTCTTTTGTGTCAGGGCCTCTCGGGCTACATTCCCCTTGAGACAAAAAACACAGGGTCCCTCTCACATCCCTATTGCTGAAGGAAAACTCCTCTTGATGTGCTTGTGCAAAGTTAGCTCACCTCTTCATTCAAAGACAGGGAATCAGCTCTCATCTTGGGACGATATGGGGTGCATGCAGCTTTCCTTGAGTTGCTGTCCTGAAATTAATATGCATATAGACTTGAGACTGGTGTCTCAGGGAATCTCTGTAGTTTCCTAAAGGAAGACAAGACACTTGTTCTTTATGATGTGGAACACGGGATACCTATGGAGCCAATGAATGGGAAATGGGCTTCATCTCGAGTTGACTTTGGGTGCACCGAGCTATTTTGCATTCCTGAGGTGACAGCAGTGTACCTCTCGTCTTGTGACAGTGGTCTGGGGGTCTCTCTAGTTTTACGTTAAGCACATTGAGTCTCCTTACCTGTTTGATTAGGAACATGGAAGTGCTCTGCACCCAATGCAGGGGATTCGGACCTCATCTCCCGCCAAGGGGGATGTCTCATGGGATTTCTCAAGTTGCGACAGGAACCTGGGGTATATTCTCGAGTTACAGCGGGGATGGCCATTCGAAACTCCACTTTTTTCAGCGAACTCAGGACTCCTGTCTAGTTAGGAAGGACACCTCAGGAATCTAAACTATGTTTGGCAGGATAATACAGACGCTTCTGGAGCTGAGATGGGAGACCAAGCGTTCCTTTCTAGTTTCCACAGAGATATTGGGATTCCTATCAATTTTCAAGAAGAGTCAGGCCTCCTCAACTTTTTAAGCATTGAACTCGTGGGCCTCTCAAGGTGTCAAGGGATGTGAGGCCCCCTGTTCAGATGATGCTGTGACTTAGGGTTCTCTCTAGGGACTGCACAGAAGATTCAGACATCGCTTTATCTTCTGAGATGAAAGGCGAGCCTGCATTCAAGCCACTGCAAGGAAATCTGACTTTCTTTCACGTCAGGGAATCTCAGTATCCACTGTACGTGAGGCAGCAAATTCAGGGTCCCTCACACATACCAATTGCTGAGGGAAGGCTCCTCTTGAGGTGCTTGTGGGAAGGTGGCCTACCTCTTTAATAGAATCCTGGGAATCAGCTCTCTTCTCGAGATGGTATGGGGTGCATGGAGCTTTCCTCGAGTTCCTGGGCTGAAATTGTGTTCCTATAGACTTGACACTGCTGTCTCAGGGAATCTGTGGAGTTGCCCAAAGGAAGCCAATCCAATTGTCCTGTATGATGGGGAACGGGGCATTGCTCTCTAGCCAATGCAGGGGAATTGGTCATCATTTCAAGTTGATTTGGGCTATACCGGGTTATTTCACACTCCTGCGGTGACATCATTGTCCTTCTAGACTTGTGATGGACCTCTGGGGACTCTCTGAAAATCCGTCAAGCAAGTCAAGGCTCCTTACCTGTTTGATTGGGAACAAGGCATTGCTCTGCATGCAGTGCAGGGGAATCAGGCCTTATCTCTCAGCATGGGAAAAGTTTCATGGTTTTTCTCGAGTTGCGGCGGGAACCAGGGGTACATTCTTGAGTAACGGCAGGGATAGACTTTAACAACTTTGGTTTTTTCAGCGACGTCAAGACCCCTTTCTAGTTAAGATGGACACCTCAGGAGTCTAAACTAGGCTGGGGAGAACAATACGGAGGCTTCTGGAGGTGAGGCAGTAGACCGAGGTTCACTTTCTAGTTGGTACAGTGATATTGGGATTCCTATCCATTTTAAGGAAGAGTCACTCATCGTCACCTTATGAAGCATTGAATTCCGTGTGCCTCTCGAGGGGTCAAAGGGATGTGAGGCCCCCTGTCCAGATGAGGCGGACACGTACGGCTTTCTCTAGGGTCTCCACAGGGGATTCACACTTGCCTTCATCTTGTGAGATGAAAGACGAGCCTGATTTTAAGCCACTGCAGGGAAATTGAGCCTTCTTTTGAGTCAGGGCCTCTCAGGGTCCATTCCACTTGAGACAGAAAATACCCGGTCCCAATCACATCCGTACTGCTGAGGGAAAACTCCTCTTGAGGTGCTTGTGGAAATTTGGCTCACCTCTTCAGTCAACGACAGGGAATCAGGTCTCATCTTGGGACGATATGGGGTGCATGGAGCATTTCTTGAGTTGCTGTACTGAAATTAATATTCACATAGACTTGAGACTGGTGTCTCAGGGAATCTCTGTAGTTTCCTAAAGGAAGTCAATCCACTTGTTCTGTATGATGTCCAACATGGGATAGCTATGGAGCCAACGATGGGGAAATGGGCATCATCTCAATTGAATTGGGGTACACCGAACTATTTTGTATTCCTGAGGTGACAGCAGTGTTCCTCTCCTCTTGTGACTGTGTTCTTGGGGACTTTCTGGTGTTCCATCAAGCACATTGAGGCTACTTACATGCTTGATTGGGAACACGGAATTGCTCTGCACCCAGTGCATGGGATGCGGGCCTCATCTCCTGCCAAGGTGGATGTCTGATGAAATTACTCGAGTTGCGGCAGGAACCTGGGGTATATTCTCGAGTTACAGCGGGGATGGCCATTCGAAACTACACTTTGTTCAGCGAAGTGAGGACTCCTGTCTAGTTAGGACGGACACCTCAACAATCTATCGAGGTTCGGCAGGATAATAGAGATGCTTCTGGAGGTGAGGTGGGAGACCAAGCCTCCCTTTCTAGTTTCCATAGAGATATTGGGATTCCTATCAATTTTCAAGAAGAGTTAGACCACAGCACCTTTGAAGCATTGAACTCCGTGGGCCTCTCGAGGTGTCAAGGGATGTGAGGCCCCCTGTCCAGATGAGGCTGGGACCTAGGGCTTTCTCTATTGACTGCCCAGAAGATTCAGACATCCCTTTATCTTGTGAGATGAAAGACGAGTCTGCATTCAAGCCACTACAAGGAAATCCGACTTTCTTTCGAGTCAGGGAATCTCGGTATCCACTGTACATGAGACAGCAAATTCAGGGTCCCTCACACATACCAATTGCTGAGGGAAGGCTCCTCTTGAGGTGCTTGTGGGAAGGGGGCCTACCTCTTTAATAGAATCCTGGGAATCAGCTCTCTTATCGAGATGATATGGGGTGCATGGAGCTTTCCTCGAGTTCCTGTGCTGAAATTGGTGTTCCTATAGACTTGAGACTGCTGTCTCAGGGAATCTGTGGAGTTGCCCAAAGGAAGCCAAGCCAATTGACCTGTATGATGGGGAACGGGGCATTGCTTTGAAGCCAATGCAAGGGAATTGGTCGTCATTTCAAGTTTATATGGGTAACACCGAGGTATTTCACATTCCTGCGGTGACTTCATTGTCCTTCTAGACTTGTGAGGGATTTCTGGGGGACTCTCTGTAGTTCTGTCAAGCAAATAAAGGCTCCTTAATTGTTTGATTGGGAACAAGGCATTGCTCTGCATGCAATGCAGGGGAATTGGGCCTCATCTCTCAGCAAGGGGAAAGTTTCATGGTTTTTCTCTTGTTGCGGCTGGAACCTGGGGTATATTCTCAAGTAACAGCAGGGGTAGCCTTTAAGAACTGTTGCTTTTTCGGTGACGTCAGGACTCCTCTCTAGTTAAGATGGACAACTCAAGTGTCTAAACTAGGCTTGGAAGAACAATACGGACGCGTCTGGTGGTGAGGCAGGAGACCGAGGTTCACTTTCTGTTTGGCACAGTGATATTGGGATTCCTATCCATTTTCAAGAAGACTGAGGCATCGTCACCTTATGAAGCATTGAATTCCGTGTGCCGCTCGAGGGGTTAAAGGATGTGAGGCCACCTCTCCGGATGAGGTGGACGCCTAACGCTTTCTCTACGGTCTCCACACGGGATTCAGACATGCCTTCATCTTGTGAGATGAAAGACAAGCATGAATTTAAGCCACTGCAGGGAAATCGGGGCTTCTTTTGAGTCAGTGCCTTTCAGGGTCCATTCCACTTGAGACAGAAAACACAGGGTCCCTCTCACATCCCTACTGCTGAGGGAAAACTCCTCTTGAGGTGCTTGTGATAAATTGGCTCACCTCTTCAGTCAAAGACAGGGAATCAGCTTTCATCTTTGACGATATGGGGTGCATGGAGTTTTCCTCAATTTGCTGTACTGAAATTATTATTCATATAGACTTGAAACTGGTGTCCCAGGTAATCTCTGTAGTTTCCTGAAGGAAGTCAAGCCACTTGTTCTGTATGTGGAACATGGGATAGCTATGGAGCCAATGAAGTGGAAATGGGCTTCATCTCGAGTTGACTTGGGGTACACCAAACTATTTTGCATTCCTGACGTGACAGCAGTGTTCCTCTCATCTTGTGACTGTGGTCTTGGGGACTCTCTGGTGTTCTATCAAGCACTTTGAGGCTCCTTACATGTTTGATTGGGAGCAAGGAATTGCTCTGCACTCAATGCAGGGGATTCGGGCCTCTTCTCCAGCCGAAGGGGATGTCTCAGGGGATTTCACGAGTTGCGGCAGGAACCTGGGGAATACTCTCGAGTTACAGCGGGAATGGCCATTCGAAACTCCACTTTGTTCAGCGAAGTCAGGACTCCTGTCTAGTTAGTACAGACACCTCAGGAATCTAAAGTAGGTTTGGCAGGATAATACAGACACTTCTGGTGGTGAGGTGGGAGACAAAGTGTCCCTTTCTAGTTTCCACAGAGAAATTGGCACTCCTATCAATTTTCAAGGAGAGTCAGGCCTCGGCACCTTTTGAAGCCCTGAACTCCGTGGGCCTCTCTAGGTGTCAAGGGATGTGAGGCCCCCTGTCCTAATGAGGCTGGGACTTATGTCTTTCTCTAGGGACTGCACAGAAGATTCAGACATCTCTTTAACTTGTGAGATGAAAGACGAGCCTGCATTCAAGCCACTGCAAGGAAATCCGACTTTCTTGTGAGTCAGGGAATCTCGGTATCCACTGCAAGTGAGGCAGCTAATCCAGGGTCCCTCTCACATACCGATTGATGAGTGAAGGCTCCTCTTGAGGTGTTTGTGCGAAGGTGGCCTACCTCTTTAATAGAATCCTGGGAATCAGCTCTTTTCTCGAGACGATATGGGGTGCATGGAGCTTTCCTAGAATTCTTGTGCAGAAATTGGTGTTCCTATAGACTTGAGACGGGTGTCTCAGGGAATCTCTGGAGTTGTGTAAACGAAGTCAAACCAATTGTCCTGTATGATGTGGAACGGAGCATTACTCTGAAGCCAATGCATGGGAATTGTTCGTCATTTCAAGTTGATTTGGGCTACACTGAGCTATTTCACATTCCTGCGGTGACATCAGTGTCCTCCTAGACTGGTGCGGGATTTCTGGGGGACTCTCTGTATTTGCATCAAGCAAATCACGAGTCCTTACCTGTTTGATTGGGAAAAGGGCAGTGCTCTGCACGCAAATCAGGGGAATCGGGCCTCATCTCTCAGCAAGGGGGAAGTTTCATGGTTTTTCTCGAGTGGCGGCGGGAACCTTGGGTACATTCTCGAGTTACGCCAGGGGTAGCCATTAACAACTTTTGGTTTTTCAGCGACGTCCGGACTCCTCTCTAGTTAAGATGGACAGCTCAGGAGTCTAAACTAGGCTTGGCAGAACAATACGGACGCTTCTGAGGGTGAGGTAGTATACTGAGATTCACTTTCTAGTTGGCACAGTGATATTGGGATTCCTATCCATTTTCAAGAAGAGTCAGGAATAGTCACCTTATGAAGCATTGAATTCTGTGTGCCTCTCGAGGGGTCAAAGGGATGTGAGGCCTCCTGTACAGATGAGGCGGACACCTACGGCTTTCTCTAGGGTCTGCACAGGGGATTTCAACATGCCTTCATCTTGTGAGATGAAAGACGAGCCTGAATTTAAGCCACTGCATGGAAATTGGGCCTTCTTTTGAGTCAGGGCCTCTCAGGGTCCATTCCGCTTGAGACAGAAAGTACAGGGCCCCTCTCACATCCATACTGCTGAGGGAAAACTCCTCTTGAGTTGCTTTTGGAAAGTTGGCTCACCTCTTCAGTCAAAGACAGGGAATCAACTCTCATCTTGGGACGATATTGGGTGCATGGAGCTTTCCTCGAGTTGCTGTACTGAAATTAATATTCATATAGACTTGTGACTGTAGTCTCAGGGAATCTCTGAAGTTTCCTAAAGGAAGTCAAGCCACTTGTTCTGTATGATGTGGAACATGGGATAGCTATGGAGCCAATGAAGGGGAAATGGGCTTCATCTCGAGTTGACTTTTGGTACACTGAGCTATTTTGCATTCCTGTGGTTACAGCAGTGTTACTCTCGTCTTGTGACAGCGGTCTTGGGAAATCTCTGGTGTTCCATCAAACACATTGAGGCTCCTTACATGTTTGATTGGGAACACGGAATTGCTCTGCACCCAATGCAGGGGACTCGGGCCTCATCTCCCGCTGAGGGGGATGTCTCATCGGATTTCTCGAGTTGAGGCAGGAAACTGGGGTATATTCACGAGTTACAGTGGGGATGGCCATTTGAAACTCCACTTTATTCAGCAAAGTCAGGACTCCTGTCTAGTTAGGATGGACACCTCAGGAATCTAAACTAGGTTTGGCATGATAATACAGACGCTTCTGGAGGTGAAGTGGGAGACCAAGAGTCCCTTTCTAGTTTCCACAGAGATATTGGGATTCCTATCAATTTTTGAGAAGAGTCAGGCCTCGGCACCTTTTGAAGCACTGAACTGCGTGGGACTCTCGAGATGTCAAGGGACGTGAGGCCCCCTGTCGAGATGAGGCTGGGTCCTAGGGCTTTCTCTAGGGACTGCCCAGAAGATTCAGACATCCCTTTAACTTGTGAGATGAAAGATGAACCTGCATTCAAGCCATTGCAAGGAAATCCGACTTTCTTTCGAGTCAGGGAATCTCGGTATCCAGTGCACGTGAGGCAGCAAATTCAGGGTCCCTCTAACATACCGATTGCTGAGGGAAGGCTCCTGTTAAGGTGCTTGTGGGAAGTTGGCCTTCCTCTTTAATAGAATCCTGGGAATCAGCTCTCTTCTCGAGATGATATGGGGTGCATGGAGATTTCCTCGAGTTTCTGTGCTGAAATTGTGTTCCTATAGACTTGAGATTGCTGTCTCAGGGAATCTGTGGAGTTGCCCAAAGGAAGCCAAGCCAATTGTCCTGTATGATGGGGAACGGGGCATTGCTCTGAAGCCAATGCAGGGGAATTGGTTGTCATTTCAAGTTGATTTGGGCTACACCGAGTAATTTCACACTCCTACGGTGACATCATTGTCCTTCTAGGCTTGTGATGGACTTCTGGGGGACTCTCTGCAATTCTGTCAAGCAAATCAAGGCTCCTTACCTGTTTGATTGGGAACAAGGCAGTGCTCTGCATGCAGTGCAGGGGAATCAGGCCTGATCTCTCAGCGTGGGAAAAGTTTCATGGTTTTCCCGAGTTGCGGCGGGAACCTGGGATACATTCTCGAGTTATGGCAGGGATAGACATTAACAACTTTGGCTTTTTCAGCGACGTCAGGACCCCTTTCTAGTTAAGATGGACACCTCAGGAGTCTAAACTAGGCTGGGGAGAACAATACGGAGGCTTCTGGAGGTGAGACAGTAGACCGAGGTTCACCTTCTAGTTGGTACAGTGATATTGGGATTACTACCCATTTTAAACAAGCGTCACTCATCGTCACCTTATGAAGCATTGAATTCCGTGTGCCTCTCGAGGGGTCAAAGGGATGTGAGGCCCCCTGTCCAGATGAGGCAGACACCTACGGCTTTCTCTAGGGTCTCCACAGGGGATTCAAACATGCCTTCATCTTGTGAGATGAAAGACGAGCCTGAATTTAAGCCACTGCAGGTAAATCGAGCCTTCTTTTGAGTCAGGGCCTCTCAGGGTCCATTCCACTTGAGGGAGAAACACACGGTCCCAATCACATCCGTAGTGCTGAGGGAAAACTCTTCTTGAGGTGCTTGTCGAAATTTGGCTCACCTCTTCAGTCAACGACAGGGAATCAGCTCTCATCTTGGGACGATATGGGGTGCATGGAGCATTTCTCGAGTTGCTGTACTGAAATTAATATTCACATAGACTTGAGACTGGTGTCTCAGGGAATCTCTGAAGTTTCCTAAAGGAAGTCAAGCCACTTGTTCTGTATGATGTCCAACATGGGATAGCTATGGAGCCACCGAAGGGGAAATGGGCTTCATCTCGATTTGATTTGGGGTACACCGAACTATTTTGTATTCCTGAGGTGACAGCAGTGTTCCTCTCATCTTGTGACTGTGTTCTTTGGGGACTTTCTGGTGTTCCATCAAGCACATTGAGGCTCCTTACATGCTTGATTGGGAACACGGAATTGCTCTGCACCCAATGCATGGGATTCGGGCCTCATCTCCTGCCAAGGTGGATGTCTCATGAAATTTCTCGAGTTGCGGCAGGAACCTGGGGTATATTCTCGAGTTACAGCGGGGATGGATGTTCGAAACTACACTTTGTTCAGCGAAGTGAGGACTCCTGTCTAGTTAGGACAGACACCTCAACAATCTATTTAGGTTCGGCAGGATAATAGAGACGCTTCTGGAGGTGAGGTGGGAGACCAAGCCTCCCTTTCTAGTTTCCACAGAGATATTGGGATTCCTATCAATTTTCAAGAAGAGTTAGACCACGGCACCTTTGAAGCATTGAACTCCGTGGGCCTATCGAGGTGTCAAGGGATGTGAGGCCCCCTGTCCTGATGAGGCTGGGACCTAGGGCTTTCTCTATTGACTGCCCAGAAGATTCAGACATCCCTTTATCTTGTGAGATGAAAGACGAGTCTGCATTCAAGCCACTGCAAGGAAATCCGACTTTCTTTCGAGTCAGGGAATCTCGGTATCCACTGTACATGAGACAGCAAATTCAGGGTCCCTCACACATACCAATTGCTGAGGGAAGGCTACTCTTGGGGTGCTTGTGGGAAGGGGGCCTACCTCTTTAATAGAATCCTGGGAATCAGCTCTCTTCTCGAGACAAAGGGCTGCATGGAGCTTTCCTTGATTTCCTGTGCTGAAATTGGTGTACCTATAGACTTTAGTCGGGTGTCTCAGGGAATCTCTGGTGTTGCCCAAAGGAAGCCAATCCAGTTGTCCAGTATGATGGGGAACATGGCATTGCTCTGAAGCCAATGCAGGGGAATTTTTCGTCATTTCAAGTTGATTTCGGCTACACCAAGCTATTTCACATTCCTGGGGGGACATCAGTGTCCTTCTAGACTTGTGAGGGATTTCTGCGAGACTCTCTGTAGTTCCATCAAGCAAATCAAGGCTCCGTACCTATTTGATTAGGAAGAAGGCATTGCTCTGCACGCAATGCAGGGGAATCGGGCCTCATCTCTCAGCGAGAGGGAAGTTTCATTTTTTTTCTCCAGATGTGGCCGGAAGCTGGGGTACATTCTCGGGTTACTTCAGGGGTAGCCATTAACAACTTTTGTTTTTTCAGCGACGTCAGGACTCCTCTCTAGTTAAGATGGACACCTCAGGAGTCTAAACTAGGCTTGGCAGAACAATACGGACGCTTCTGGAGGTGAGGCAGGAGACCGAGGTTCACTTTCTAGTTGGCACAGTGATATTGGGATGACTATCCCTTTTCAAGAAGAGTCTGGAATCGTCACCTTATGAAGCATTGAATTCCGTGTGCCTCTCGAGGGGTCAAAGGGATGTGAGGCCCCCTGTCCAGATGAGGTGGACACCTACAGCTTTCTCTAGGGTCTGCACAGGGGATTCAGATATGCCTTCATCTTGTGAGATGAAAGACGAACCTGAATTTAAGCCACTGCAGGGAAATCGGGCCTTCTTTTGAGTCAGGGCCTCCTGGGGTCCATTCCACTTGAGACAGAAAACACAGCGGCCCTCTCACATTCCTACTGCTGCCGAAAATCTCCTCTTGAGGTACTTGGGGAAAGTTGGCTCACCTCTTCAGTCAAAGACAGGGAATCAGCTCTCATCTTGGGATGATATGGGGTGGATGGAGTTTTCCTCGAGTTGTTGTACTGAAATTAATATTCATATAGGCTTGAGACTGGTGTCTCAGGGAATCTCTGTAGTTTCCTAAAGGAAGTCAAGCAACTTGTTCTGTATGATGTGGAACAGGGGATAGCTGTGGAGCCAATGAAGGGGAAATGGGCTTCATTTCAAGTTGACTTGGGGTACACTGAGCTATTTTGTATTCCTAAAGTGACAGCAGTGTTCCTCTCTTCTTGTTACAGTGCTCTTGGGGACTCTCTGGTGTTCCATCAAGCACATTGATGCTCCTTACCTGTTGGATTGTGAACACGGACTCCTCTGCACCCAATGCAGGGGATTCGGGCCTCATTTCCCACCGAGGGGGATGTCTCATGGGATTTGTCGAGTTGCAGCAGGAACCTGGGGTATATTCTCGAGTTACAGTGGGGATAGCCTTTCGAAACTCAACTTTGTTCAGCGAAGTCAGGACACCTGTCTAGTTAGGAAGGACACCTCAGGAATCTAAACTAGCTTTGGTAGGATAATACAGATGCTTCTGCAGGTGAGGTGTGCGACCAAGTGTCCCATGCTAGTTTCCAAAGAGATATTGGGATTCCTATCAATGTTCAAGAAGAGTCAGGCCTCGGCACCTTTTGAAGCACTGAACTCCGTTGGAATCTCGAGGTGTCAAGGGATGTGTGGCCCCCTGTCGAGATGAGGCTGGGACCTAGGGCTTTCTCTAGGGACTGCACAGAAGATTCAGACATCCCTTTATCTTGTCAGATGAAAGACAAGCCTGCATTCAAGCCATTGCAAGGTAATCCAACTTTCTTTCGAGTCAGGGAATCTCGGTATGCACTGCAAGTGAGGCAGCAAATCCAGGGTCCCTCTCACATATCGATTGCTGAGGGAAATCTCCTTTTGAAGTGTTTGTGAGAATGTGGCCTACCTCTTTAATAGAATCCTGGGAATCAGCTCTCGTCTCGAGACGATATGTTGTGCATGGATATTTCCTCGAGTTCCTGTGCTGAAATTGGTGTTCCTATAGACTTGAGACGGGTGTCCCAGGGAATCTCTTGAGTTGCCCAAAGGAAGCCAAGCCAATTTTCCTGTAAGATGGGGAACGGGGCATTGCTCTGAAGCCAATGCAGGGTAATTGGTTGTCATTTCAAGGTGATTTGTGCTACACCCTGCTATTTCACATTCCGACGATGACATCAGTGTCCTTCTAGACTTGTGAGGGATTTCTGGGGGACTCTCTGTAGTTCGGTCAAGCAAATCTAGGCTCCTTTCCTGTTTGATTGGGAACAAGGCATTGCTCTGCACTCAATGCAGGGGAATCGGGCCTCATATCTAAGTGAGCGGGAAATTTCATGGTTTTTCTCGAGTTGCGGCGGGAACCTGAGGTACATTCTCGAATTAGGGAAAGGAAAACCATTAACAACTTTTTTTTTTTCAGCCACGTCAGGACTCCACTCTAGTTGAGATGGACACCTCAGGAGTCTAAACTAGGCTTGGCAGAACAATGCGGACATTTCTGGAGGTGAGGCAGGAGACCGAGGTTCAATTTCTAGTTATCACAGTGATATTGGGATTCCTATCCATTTTGAAGAAGAATAAGGCATCGTCACCTTATGAAGCATTGAATTCCGTGTGCCTCTCGAGGGGTCAAAGGGATGTGAGGCCCCCTGTCCAGATGAAGCGGACACCTACGCCCTTCTCTAGGGTCTCCAGAGGGGATTCAGACATGCCTTCATCTTGTGAGATGAAACACGAACCTGAATTTAAGACACTGCAGGGAAATCGGGCCTTCTTTTGAGTCAGGGCCTCTCGGGGTCCATTCCACTTGAGACAGAAAACACAGGGTCCCTCTCACATCCCTACTGCTATGGGAAAACTCTTCTTGAGGTGCTAGTGGAAAGTTGTCTGACCTCTTCAGTCAAAGACAGGGAATCAGCTCACATCTTGAGACGATATGGGGTGCATGAAGCTTTCCTCGAGTTGCTGTACTGAAATTAATATTCATATAGACTTGAGACTGGTGTCTCAGGGAACCTTGGTAGTTTCCTAAAGGAAGTCAAGCCACTTGTTCTATATGATTTGGAACACGG
>SNSB01004019.1:0-29300 GCA_012922965.1 Capreolus pygargus | reverse complement strand
ATAGCTATGGAGCCAATGAAGGGGAAATGGGCTTCATCTCGAGTTGAATAGCTATGGAGCCAATGAAGGGGAAATGGGCTTCATCTCGAGTTGACTTGGGGTAAACCGAGCTATTTTGCATTCCTGTGGTGACCGCAGTGTCCCTCTCGTCTTGTGACAGTGGTCTTGGGGACTGTCTGGTGTTCCGTCAAGCACATTGAGGCTCCTTACGTGTTTGATTGGGAACACGGAATTGCTCTGCACCCAGTGCAGGGGATACGGGCCTCATCTCCCGCCGAGGGGGTTGTCTCATGGGATTTCTTGAGTTGCGACAGGAACCTGGGGTATATTCTCGAGTTACAGCAGGGATAGCCATTCGATACTCCACCTTGTTCAGCGTAGTCAGGACTCCTGTCTAGTTAGGACGGACACCTCTGGAATATAAACTAGGTTTGGTAGTATAATACAGACGCTTCTGGAGCTGAGGTGGGAGACCAAGCGTCCCTTTCTAGTTTCCACAAAGATATTGGGATTCCTATCAATTTTCAAGAACAGACAGGCCTCAGCACCTTTTGAAGCACTGAACTGCATGGGCATCTTGAGCTGTCAAGGGATGTGAGGCCCCATTTCAAGATGAGGCTGGGACCTAGGACTTTCTCTACGGACTGCACAGAAGATTCAGACATCCTTTTATCTTGTGAGATGAAAAACAAGGTTGCATTCAAGCCACTGCAAGGAAATCCGACTTTCTTTCTAGTCAGGGAATCTCTGTATCCACGTCACGTGAGGCAGCAAATTCAGGGTCCCTCTCACATATTGACTGCTGAGGGAAGGCTCCTCATGAGGTGTTTTTAGGAAGGTGGCCTACCTCTTTAAGAGAATCCTCGGAATCAGCTCTCCTCTTGAGATGATATGGGGTGCATGGAGCTTTCCTCAAGTTCCTGTGCTGAAATTGGTGTTCCTATAGACTTGAGACGGGTGTCTCAGGGAATCTCTGGCATTGCCCAAAGAAGCCAATGCAATTGTCCTGTATTATGGGGAATGGGGCATTGCTCTGAAGCTAATGCAGCGGAATTGGTCATCATTTCAAGTTGATCTGGGCTACACAGAGCTATTTCACATTCCTGGGGTGACATCAGTGTCCTTCTAGATTTGTGAGGGATTTCTGGGCGACCCTGTCTAGTTCCGTCAAGCAAATCAAGGCTCCTTACCTGTTTGATTGGGAACAAGGCATTGCCCTGCACGCAATGCACGGGACTCGGGCCTCATCTCTCAGCGAGGGGGAAGTTTCATGGTTTTTCTCGAGTTGCGGCGGGAACCTGGGGTAAATTCTCGAGTTACGGCAGAGACAGCCATTAACGACTTTTGTTTTTTTAAGCGATGTCAGGACTCCTTTCTAGTTAAGACGGACACCTCAGGAGTCTAAACTAGGCTTGGCAGAACAATACGAACGCTTCTGGAGGTGTGGCAGGAGACCGAGGTTCACTTTCTAGTTGGCACAGTGATATTGGGATGACTATCCCTTTTCAAGAAGAGTCAGGCATCGTCACTTTATGAAGCATTGAATTCCATGTGCCTCTCGAGTAGTCAAAGGGATATGAGAACCCCTGTTCAGTTGAGCCGGACACCTACGGCTTTCTCTAGGGTCTCCACAGGGTAATTAGACATGCCTTCATTTTGTGAGATGAAAGACGAGCCTGAATTTAAGGCACCACAGGTAAATCGGGCCTTCTTTTGAATCAGGGCCTCTCGGGCTACTTTCCCCTTGAGACAAAAAACACAGGGTCCCTCTCACATCCCGATTGCTGAGGGAAAACTCCTCTTGATGTGCTTGTGCAAAGTTAGCTCACCTCTTCATTCAAAGACAGGGAATCAGCTCTCATCTTGGGACGATATGGGGTGCATGCAGCTTTCCTTGAGTTCCTGTACTGAAATTAATATGCATATAGACTTGAGACTGGTGTCTCAGGGAATCTCTGTAGTTTCCTAAAGGAAGACAAGACACTTGTTCTTTATGATGTGGAACACGGGATACCTATGGAGCCAATGAATGGGAAATGGGCTTCATCTCGAGTTGACTTGGGGTACACCGAGCTATTTTGCATTCCTGAGGTGACAGCAGTGTACCTCTCGTCTTGTGACAGTGGTCTGGGGGACTCTCTAGTTTTACATTAAGCACATTGAGATTCCTTACGTGTTTGATTTGGAACACGGAAGTGCTCTGCACCCAATGCAGGGGATTCGGACCTCATCTCCCGCCAAGGGGGATGTCTCATGGGATTTCTCGAGTTGCGACAGGAACCTGGGGTATATGCTCGAGTTACAGCGGGGATGGCCATTCGAAACTCCACTTTTTTCAGCAAACTCAGGACTCCTGTCTAGTTAGTAAGGACACCTCAGGAATCTAAACTCTGTTTGGCAGGATAATACAGACGCTTCTGGAGGTGAGATGGGAGACCAAGCGTTCCTTTCTAGTTTCCACAGAGATATTGGGATTCCTATCAATTTTCAAGAAGAAGAGGCCTCCTCACGTTTTGAAGCATTGAACTCGTGGGCCTCTCGAGTTGTCAAGGGATGTGAGGCCCCCTGTTCAGATGAGGCTGTGACCTAGTGTTCTCTCTAGGGACTGCACAGAAGATTCAGACATCGCTTTATCATCTGAGATGAAAAACAAGGTTGCATTCAAGCCACTGCAAGGAAATCCGACTTTCTTTCTAGTCAGGGAATCTTGGTATCCACTGTACGTGAGGCAGCAAATTCAGGGTCCCTCACACATACCAATTGCTAAGGGAAGGCTCCTCTTGAGGTGCTTGTGGGAAGGTGGCCTACCTCTTTAATATAATCCTGGGAATCAGCTCTCTTCTCGAGATGATATGGTGTGCATGGAGCTTTCCTCAAGTTCCTGTGCGGAAACTGTGTTCCTATAGACTTGAGACTGCTGTCTCAGGGAATCTGTGGAGTTGCCCAAAGGAAGCCAAGCCAATTGTCCTGTATGATGGGGAACGGGGCATTGCTCTGAAGCCAATGCGGGGGAATTGGTCATCATTTCAAGTTGATTTGGGCTACACCGAGCTATTTCACATTCCTGCGGTGACATCATTGTCCTTCTAGACTTGTGATGGAACTCTGGGGGACTCTCTGCAATTCCGTCAAGCAAATCAAGGCTCCTGTTTGATTGGGAACAAGGCATTGCTCTGCATGCAATGCAGGGGAATCAGGCCTGATCTCTCAGTGTGGGAAAAGTTTCATGGTTTTTCTCGAGTTGCGGCGGGAACGAGGGGTATATTCTCGAGTTACGGCAGGGATAGACATTAACAACTTTGGTTTTTTCAGAGACGTCAGGACTCCTCTCTAGTTAAGATGAACACCTCAGGAGTCTAAACTAGGCTGGGGAGAACAATACGGAAGCTTCTGGAAGTGAGGCAGTAGACCGAGGATAACTTTATAGTTGGTACAGTGATATTGGGATTCCTATCCATTTTAAAGAATAGTCACTCATCGTCACCTTATGAAGCATTGAATTCCATGTGCCTCTCGAGGGTCAAAGGGATGTGAGGCCCCTGTCCAGATGAGGCGGACACGTACGGCTTTCTCTAGGGTCTCCACAGGGGATTCAGACATGCCTTCATCTTGTGAGATGAAAGACGAGCCTGAATTTAAGCCACTGCAGGGAAATCGAGCCTTCTTTTGAGTCAGGGCCTCTCAGGGTCCATTCCAATTGAGACAGAAAACAAACGATCCCAATCACATCCGTACTGCTGAGGGAAAACTCCACTTGAGGTGCTTGTGGAAATTTGGCTCACCTCTTCAGTCAACGACAGGGAATGAGCTCTCATCTTGGGACGATATGGGGTGCATGGAGCATTCCTCGAGTTGCTGTACTGAAATTAATATTCACATAGAATTGAGACTGGTGTCTCAAGGAATCTCTGAATTTTCCTAAAGGAAGTCAAGCCACTTGTTCTGTATGATGTCCAACACGGGATAGCTATGGAGCCAATGAAGGGGAAGTGGGCTTCATCTCGATTTGAATTGGGGTACACCAAACTATTTTGTATTCCTGGGGTGACAACTGTGTTCCTCTCGTCTTGTGACTGTGTTCTTGGGGACTTTCTGGTGTTCCATCAAGCACATTGAGGCTGCTTACATGCTTGATTGGGAACACGGAATTGCTCTGCACCCAATGCAGGGGATTCGGGCCTCATCTCCTGCCGAGGTGGATGTCTCATGAAATTTCTCGAGTTGAGGCAGGAACCTGGAGTATATTCTCGAGTTACAGCGGGGATGGCCATTCAAAACTACACTTTGTTCAGCGAAGTGAGGACTCCTGTCTAGTTAGGACGGACACCTCAAGAATCTATCTAGGTTTGGCAGGATAATAGAGACACTTCTGGAAGTGAGGTGGGAGACCAAGCCTCCCTTTCTAGATTCCACAGAGATATTGGGATTCCTATCAATTTTCAAGAAGAGTTATACCGCGGCACCTTGGAAGCATTGAACTCCGTGGGCCTCTCGAGGTGTCAAGGGATGTGAAGTCCCCTGTCCAGATGAGGCTGGGACCTAGGGCTTTCTCTATTGACTACTCAGAAGATTCAGACATCCCTTTATCTTGTGAGATGAAAGACGAGTCTGCATTCAAGCCACTACAAGGAAATCCGACTTTCTTTCGAGTCAGGGAATCTCGGTATCCACTGTACGTGAGACAGCAAATTCAGGGTCCCTCACACATACCAATTGCTGAGGGAAGGCTCCGCTTGAGGTGCTTGTGGGAAGGTGGCCTACCTCTTTAATAGAATCCTGGGAATCAGCTCTCTTCTCGAGATGATATGGGGTGCATGGAGCTTTCCTCGAGTTCCTGTGCTGAAATTCGTGTTCCTATAGACTTGAGACTGCTGTCTCAGGGAATCTGTGCAGTTGCCCAAAGGAAGCCAAGCCAATTGTCCTGTAAGATGGGGAATGGGGCATTGCTCTGAAGCCAATGCAGGGGAATTGGTCATCATTTCAAGTTGATTTGGTCTACACCTAGCTATTTCACATTCCTGTGGTGACATCATTGTCTTTCTAGACTGGTGAGGGATTTCTGGGGGACTCTCTGTAGTTCCGTTAAGCAAATGAAGGCACCTTAATTGTTTGATTGCGAACAAGGCATTGCTCTGCACGCAATGCAGGGGAATTGGGCCTGATCTCTCAGCGAGGGGAAAGTTTCATGGTTTTTCTCGTGTTGCGGCTGGAACCTGGGGTATATTCTCGAGTAACGGCAGGGGTAGCCTTTAAGAACTGTTGCTTTTTCGGTGACGTCAGGACTCCTCTCTAGTTAAGACGGACACCTCAAGTGTCTAAACTAGGCTTGGAAGAACAATACGGACGCGTCTGGTGGTGAGGCAGGAGACCGAGGTTCACTTTCTATTTGGCACAGTGATATAGGGATTCCTATCCATATTCAAGAAGACTGAGGAATCGTCACCTTATGAAGCATTGAATTCCGTGTGCCGCTCGAGGGGTCAAAGGATGAGAGGCCCCCTCTCCGGATGAGGCGGACACCTAAGGCTTTCTCTAGGGTCTCCACAGGGGATTCAGACATGCCTTCATCTTGTGAGATGAAAGACGAGCCTGAATTTAAGATACTGCAGGGAAATCGGGCCTTCCTTTGAGTCAGGGCCTCTCGGTGTCCATTCCACTTGAGACAGAAAACACAGGGTCCCTCTCACATCCCTACTGCTGAGGGAAAACTCCTCTTGAGGTGCTTGTGGAAAGTTGGATCACCTCTTCAGTCAAAGACAGGGAATCAGCTCTCATCTTGGGAATATATGGGGTGCATGGAGCTTTCCTCGAGTTACTGTACTGAAACTAATATTCATATAGACTTGAGACTGGTGTCTCAGGGAATCTCTGTAGCTTCCTAAAGGAAGTCAAGCCACTTGTTCTGAATGATGTGGAATACATGATAGCTATGGAGCCAATGAAAGGGAAATGGGCTTCATCTCGCATTGATGTGGGGTACACCGAGCTACTTTGCATTCCTGAGGTGACAGCAGTGTTCCTCTCGTCTTATGACAGTGGTCTTGTGGACTCTCTGGTGTTCCATCAAGCACATTGAGGCTTCTTACGTGTTTAATTATGAACACCGACTTGCTCTGCAACCAATGCAGGGGATTCGGACCTCATCTCCTGCCGAGGAGATATCTCATGTGATTTCTCGAGTTGCGGCAGGAACCTGGGGTTTATTCTCGAGTTACAGCGGGGATGACCATTTCAAAACTCCACTTTGTTCAGTGAAGTCAGGACTCCTGTCTAGTTAGGACGGACACCTCAGGAATCTATCATACATTTGGCAGGATAATAGAGATGCTTCTGCAGGTGAGGTGGGAGACCAAGCGTCCCTTTCTAGTTTGCACAGAGATATTGTTATTCCTATCAATTTTCAAGAAGAGTCCGGCCTCGGCACCTTTTGAAGCAATGATCTCGGTCCACCTCTCGAGGTGTCAAGGGATGTGAGGCCCCCTGTCCAGATGAGGCTGGGACCTAGGGCTTTCTCTAGGGACTGCACAGAAGATTCAGACATCCCTTTATCTTGTGAGATGAAAGTCGAGCCTGCATTCAAGCCACTGCAAGAAAATCCGACTTTCTTTTGAGTCAGGGAATCTCGGTGTCCACTGCACATGAGGCAGCAAATCCAGGGTCCCTCTCACATACAGATTGCTGAGGGAATGCTCCTCTTGAGCTGCTTGTGGGAACGTGGTCTACCTCTTTAATAGAATCCTGGGAATCAGCTCTTTTCTCGAGATGATATGGGGTGCATGGAGCTTTCCTCGAGTTCCTGTGCTGAAATTGGTGTTCCTATAGACTTGAGACTGCTGTCTCAGGGAATCTCTGGAGTTGCCCAAAGGAAGCCACGCCATTTGTCCTGGTTGATGGGGAATGAAGCATTTCTGTGAAGCGAATGCAGGGCAATTGGTCATCATTTCAAGTTGATTTGGGCTACACCGAGCTATTTCACATTCCTGCGGTGACCTCAGTGTTCTTCTAGACTGGTGAGGGATTTCTGGGGGACTCTCTGTAGTTCCGTCAACAAATCAAGGCTCCTTACCTGTTTGATTGGGAACAAGGCATTGCTGTACACGCAATGCAGGGGAATCGGGCCTCATCTCTCAGCGAGGGGGAACTTTCATGGTTTTTCTCGAATTGAGGCGGGAACCTGGGGTACATTCTCCAGTTACGGCAGAGGTAGCTATTAATAACTTTTGTTTTTTCAGCGACGTCAGAACTCCTCTCTAGTTCATATGCACACCTCAGGGGTCTAAACTAGGCTTTGCAGAACAATACGGATGCTTCTGGAGGTGAGGCAGGAGACGGAGTTTCACTTTCTAGTTGGCACAGTGATACTGGGATTCCTATCCATTTTCAAGAAGAGTCAGACATCGTCACCTTATGAAGCATTGAATTCCGTGTGCCTCTCGATGGGTCAAAGGGATGTGAAGCAAAATGTCCAGATTAGGCACAAACCTATGGCTTTCTCTAGGATCTGCACAGGGCATTCAGACATGCATTCATCTTGTGCGATGAAAGACGAGCCTGAATTTAAGCCACTGCAGGGAAATTGGGCCTTCTTTTGAGCCAGGGCCTCTCAGGGTCCATTCCACTTGAGACAGAAAGCACAGGGTCCCTCTCACATCCCTACTGCTGAGGGAAAACTCCTCTTGAGGTGCTTGTGGAAAGTTGGCTCACCTCTTCAAAGACATGGAATCAGCTTTCATTTTGGGGAGATATGGGCTGCATGGAGCTTTCCTCGAGTTGCTGTTCTGAAATTAATATTCATATAGATTTGCGACTGGTGTCTCTGGGAATCTCTGTACTTTCCTAAGGAAAGTCAAGCCACTTCTTCTGTATGATGTGGAACACGGGATAGCTATGGAGATAATGAAGGGGAAATGGGCTTCATCTCGAGTTGATGGGGTACTCCGAGCTATTTTGCATTCCTGAGGTGACAGCTGTGTTCTTCTCGTCTTGTGACAGTGGTCTTGGGGACTCTCCGGTGTTCCATCAAGCACATTGAGGCTCCTTACGTGTTTAATTGGGAACACAGAATTGCTCTGCACCCAATGCAGGGAATTTGGGCCTCATCTCCTGCTGAGGGGAATGTCCCATGGTATTTCTCGAGTTGCGGCAGGATTCTGGGGTATATTCTCGAGTTACAGCGGGGATGGTCTTTCGAAACTACACTTTGTTGAGCGAAGTCAGGATTCCTGTCTAGTTAGGACGGACACCTCAGGAATCTAAACTAGGTTTGGCAGGATAATACAGATGCTTTTGGATTTCAGGTGGGAGACTAAGTGTCCCTTTCTAGTTTCCACAGAGATATTGGGATTCCTATCAATTTTCAAGAAGAGTCAGGCCTCGGAACGATTTGAAGCATTGATCTTCGTCCACCTCTTGAGGTGTCAAGGGATGTGAGGCCCCTGTCCAGATGAGGCTGGGACCTAGGGCTTTCCCTAGGGACTGCACAGAAGATTCAGTCATCCCTTTATCTTGTGAGTTGAAAGACGAGCCTGCATTCACGCCACTGCAAGGAAATCCGACTTTCTTTCGAGTCAGGGAATCTCAGTATCCACTGCACGTGAGGCCGCAAATTCAGGGTCCCTCTCACATACATATTGCTGAGGGAAGGCTCCTCTTGAGGTGCTTGTGGGAAGGGGGCCTACCTCTTTAATAAAATCCTGGGAATCAGCTCTCTTCTCGAGATGATAAGGGTTGCATGGGGCTTTCCTCGAGTTCCTTGCTGAAATTGGTGTTCCTATAGACTTCTTACGGATGTTTCACGGAATCTATGAAGTTGCCCAAAGGAAGTCCAGCCAATTGTCCTGTATGATGGGGACTGTGCATTGCTCTGAAGCCAATGCAGGGGAATTGGTCGTCATTTCAAATTGATTTCGGCTACACCGAGCTATTTCACATTCCTGCCGTGTCATCAGTGTCCTTCTAGACTTCTGAGGGACTTCTGGGGGACTCTCTGTAGTTCCGTCAAGCAAATCAAGGCTGCTTACCTGTTTGATTGGGATCAAGGCATTGCTCTGCACGAAATGCAGGGGGATCCAGCCTCATTTCTCAGCGAGGGGGAAATTTCGTGGTTTTTCTCGAGTTGCGGCCGGAACATGGGGTACATTCTCCAGTTACCGCAGGTGTAGCCATTAAAAACTTTTGTTTTTTCAGTGACGTCAGGACTCGGCTCTAGTTAAGATGGACACCTCAGGAGTCTAAACTAGTCTTGGCAGAACAATATGGATGCTTCTGGAGCTGAGGCAGGAGACCGAGATTCACTTTCAAGTTGGCACAGAGTTATTGGGATTAATATCCATTTTCAAGAAGAGTCAAGCATCGTCACCTTATGAAGCATTGAATTCCGTGTGCCTCTCGAGGGTTCAAAGGGATGTGAGGCCCTCTTACCAGATGAGGCGGACACCTATGGCTTTCTCTAGGGTCTCCACAGGGGATTCAGACATGCCTTCATCTTGTGAGATGAAAGACAAGCCTGAATTTAAGCCACTGCTGGGCAATCAGGCCTTCTTTTAACTCAGGGGCTCTCGGGGTCCATCCCACTTGAGACAGAAAACACAGGGTCCCTCTCACATCCCTACTGCTATGGGAAAATTCCTCTTGAGGTGCTTGTGGAAATTTGGCTCACCTCTTCAGTCAAAGATAGGGAATCAGCTCTCATCTTGGGACGATATGGGGTGCATGGAGCTTTCCTCGAGTTGCTGTACTGAAATACATATTCATATAGACTTGAGACTGGTGTCTCAGGGAATCTCTTTAGTTTCCTAAAGGAAGTCAAGCCATTTGTTCTGTATGATGTGGAACACGGGAGAGCTATGGAGCCACTGATGGGCAAATGGGCTTCATCTTGAATTGACTTGGGGTACACCAAGCTATTTTGCATTCCTTAGGTGACAACAGTGTTCCTCTTGTCTCGTAACAGTTGTCTTAGGGACTCTCTGGTGATCCATCAAGCACATTGGGGCTCCTTACGTGTTTGATTGGGAACACGGACTGCTGTGCACCCAATGCAGGGGTTTCGTGCCTCATCTCCCACCGGGGGGCGGGGGATGTCTCATGGGATTTCTCGAGTTGGGGCAGGAACCTTGGTATATTCTCAAGTTACAGCAGGAATGGCCATTCGAAACTCCACTTTGTTCTGCGAAGTCAGGACTCCTGTCTAGTTAGGACGGACACCTCAGTAATCTAAACTAGGTTTGTCAGGATAACACAGACACTTCTGGAGGTGAGGTGGGAGAGCAAGCATCCCTTTCTAGTTTCCACAGAGATATTGGGATTTCTATCAATTTTCAAGAAGGGTCAGGCCTCGGCACCTTTTGAAGCAATGATATCGGTCCGCCTCTCAAGGTGTCAAAGGATATGATGCCCCCTGTCAGATGAGGCTGGGACCTAGGGCTTTCTCTAGGGACTGCTCAGAAGATTCAAACATCCCTTTATCTTGTGAGATGAAAGACTGGCCTGCATTCAAGCCACTGCATGGAAATCCGACTTTCTTCGAGTCAGGGAATCTCAGTATCCACTGCACATGAGGCAGCAATTTCAGGGTCTCTATCAAACACCGATTGCTGAGTGAAGGCTCCTTTTTAGGTGCTTGTGGGAAGGGGCCCTACCTCTTTAATAGAATCCTGGGAATCAGCTCTCTTCTCGAGACGATATGGGGTGCATGGAGCTTTCCTCGAGTTCCTGTGCTCAAATTAGCGTTCCTATAGACTTGAGACAGGAGTCTCAGGGAATCTCTGGAGTTGCCCAAAGCAAGCCAAGCCAGTTGTCCAGGTTGACGGGGAACTGAGCATTGCTCTGAAGCCAATCCAGGGGAATTGGTCATCATTTCAATTTGGCTTGGGCTACACCGAGCTATTTCACATTCCTGCGGTGACATCAGTGTCCTTCTAGTCTTGTGAGGGATTTCTGGGGGACGCTCTGTAGTTCTGTCAAGCAAATCAAGGCTCCTTAACTGTTTGATTGTCAACAAGGCATTGCTCTGCACACAATGAACGGGAATCAGGCCTCATGTCTCAGCGAGGGGGAAGTTTCATGGTTTTTATCAAGTTGGGGCGGGAACATGGGGTGCATTCTCGAGTTACAGCAGGGGTAGCCATTAACAACTTTTGTTTTTTCAGCGACGTCAGGACTCTTCTCTAGTTAAGATGGACACCTCAGAAGTCTAAACTAGGCTTGGCAGAACAATACGGACGCTTCTGGATGTGAGGCAGGAGACCGAGGTTCACTTTCTAGTTGATACACTGATATTGGGATTCCTATGCGTTTTCAAGAAGAGTCAGGCATTGTCACTGTATGAAGCATTGAATTCCGTGTGCCTCTCGAGGGGTCAAAGGGATGTGAGGCCCCCTGTCCAGATGACACGGACACCTACGGCTTTCTCTAGGGTCTCCATAGGGGATTCAGACATGCCTTCATCTTGTGAGATGAAAGACGAGCCACAATTTAAGCCACTGCAAGGAAATCGGGCCTTCTTTTTAGTCAGGGCCTCCTGTGGTCCATTCCACTTGTGACAGAAAACACAGGGTCCCTCTCACATCGTTTCTGCTGAGGGAAAACTCCTCTTGAGGTGCTTGTGGAAAGTTGGCTCACCTCTTCAGTCAAAAACAGGGAATCAGCTCTCATCTTGGGATGATATGGGGTGCATGGAGCTTTCCTCAAGTTGCTGAAATGAAATTCATATTCATATAGACTTGAGACTGGTGTCTCAGGGAATCTCTGTAGTATCCTACAGGAAGTCAAGCCACTTCTTCTGTATGATGTGGAAAACATGATATCTATGGAGCCAATGAAGGGGAAATGGGCTTCATCTCGAGTTCACTTGGGATACACTGAGATAATTTGCATTCCTGAGGTGACAGCCGTTTTCCCCTCATCTTGTGACAGTGGTCTGGGGGAGTCTGTGCTGTTTCATCAAGCACATTGAGGCTTCTTACGTGTTTGATTGGGAAAACCGAATAGCTCTGCACCCAATGCAGGGGATTCGGGCCTCATCTCCCGCCGAGGGGGATGTCTCTTGGGACTTCTCGAGTTGCGGCAGGAACCTGGGGTATATTCTCGAGTTACAGCGGGCATGGCCTTTCGAAACTCCACTTTGTTCAGCGAAGTCAGGACTCCTGTCTACTTAGGACGGACACCTCAGGGATCTAAACTAGGTTTGGGAGAACAATACAGACCCTTCTGGAGGTGAGGTGGGAGAGCAAGCGTCCCTTTCTATTTTCTACAGAGATATTGGGTTTCCTATCAATTTTCAAGAAGAGTCAGGCCTCGGGTCCTTTTAAAGCATTGAACTCGGTGGGCCTCTCGAGGTGTCAAGGGATGTGAGGCCCCCTGTCCAGATGAGGGTGGGACCTAGGGCTTTCTCAAGGGACTGCACAGAAGATTCAGACATCCCTTTATCTTGTGAGATGAAAGATGTGCCTGCATTCAAGCCACTGCAAGGAAATCAGACTTTCTTTTGAGTCAGGGAATCTCGGTGTCCACTGCACGTCACGCAGCAAATATAGGGTCCCTCTCACATACCGATTGCAGAGGGAAGTCTCCTCTTGGGGTGCTTGTGGAAGGTGGCCTACTTCTTTAATAGAATCCTGGGAACCAGCTCTCTTCTCAAGATGATATGGGGTGCATGGAGCTTTCCTCGAGTTCCTGTGCTGAAATTGGTGTTCCTATAGACTTGAGACGGGTGTCTCAGGGAATCTCTGGAGTTGCCCAAAAGAAGCCAAGCCATTTGCCCTGGTTGATGGGGAATGGGGCATTTCTCTGAAGCCAATGCAGCGCAATTGGTCATCATTTCAAGTTGATTTGGGATACACCGATCTACTTCACAGTCCTGCAGTGACATAAGTGTTCTCCTAGACTTGTGAGGGATTTCTGCGGGACTCTCTGTACTTCTGTCAAGCAAATCAAGGCTCCTTACCTGTTTGATTTTGAACAAAGTATTGCTCTGCATGCAATGCAGGGGAATCGGGCCTCATCTCTCAGCGAGGGTAAATTTCATGGTTTTTCTCGAGTTGCGGCGGGAACCTGGGGTACATTCTCGAGTTACGGCAGAGACAGCCATTAACAACTTTTGTTTTTTAAGCGATGTCAGGACTCCTCTCTAGTTAAGATGGACACCTCAGTAGTCTAAACTAAGCTTGTCAGAACAATACAGATGCTTCTGGATGTGAGGCAGGAGACTGAGGTTCACTTTCTAGTTGGCACAGTGATATTGGGATTCCTGTCCATTTTCAAAAAGAGACAGGCTTCGTCAGCTTTGGAAGCCCTGAAATCCGTTTGCTTCTCGAGGTGTCCAAGGGATGTGATTGCCCCTGTCCAGATGAGGCAGAGACCTACGGCTTTCTCTAGGGTTTCCACTGGGGATTCAGACAACCCTTCATCATGTGAGCTGGAAGACGAGCCTGAATTTAAGCCACTGCAGGGAAATCCGGCATTCTTTTGAGTCAGGGCCTCTCGCGGTCCATTCCTCTTGAGACAGAAAACACAGGGTCCCTCTCACATACTTACTGCTGAGGGAAAACTCCACTTGAGATGTTGTAGAAAGTTGGCTCACCACTTCAGTCAAAGACAGGGAATCAGCTCTCATCTTGAGAAGATATGGGGTGCATGGGGCTTTTCTCGATTTGCTGTACTGAAATTAATATTCATATAGACTTGAGATGGGTTTCTCAGGGAATCTCTGTAGTTTCCTCAAGGAAGTCAAGCCACTTGTACTGTATGCTGTGGAATACGGGATAACTATGGAGCCAAAGAAGAGGAAATGTGCTTCATCTCGAGTTTATTTGGGGTACACTGAGCTATTTTGCATTCCGAGGTGACATCTGTGTTCATCCCGTCTTGTGACAGTGTTTTTCGGAACTCTCTGGTTTTCCATTAAGAAAATCGAGGCTCCTTACCTGTTTTATTGGGAATACAGGATTGTTCTGCACGCAATGCAGGGGAATCGAGCCTCATCTCCCGGCGAGGGGGATGTCTCATGGGATTTCTCGAATTGCGCCAGGAACCTGGGGTATATTCTCGAGTTACAGCGGGGATAGCCATTCGAAATTCCACTTTGTTCAGCGCAGTCAGGACTCCTGTCTAGTTACGATGGAAACCTCAGGAATCTAAACTAGGATTTGCAGGATAATACACACACTTCTGGAGGTGAGGTGGAGGACCAAGCGTCCCTTTCTAGTTTCCTCAGAGATATTGTGATTCCTATCAATTTTCAAGAAGAGTCAGTCTTTGTCACCTTTTGAAGAATTGAACTCCACAAGCCTCTCAAGGTGTCAAGGGACGTGAGGCCCCCAGTCCAGTTGAGCCGGGGAACTAGGGTTTTCTCTATGGTCTCCACAGAGGACACAGACATTCCTTCATCTTCTGAGATGAAAGACGAGCCTGCATTCAAGCCACTTCAGGGAAATCCGACCTTATTTCTAGCCACGGAATTTCAGTATCCACTCCACTTTACACAGCAATCTCAGGGTCCCTCTCACATACCTATTGCTGAGTGAACGCTCCTCTTGAGTTGCTTGTGGAAAGTTGTCCTACCTGTTCAATAGAATCTTGGGAATCAGCTCTCTTCTCGAGACGATATGGGGTGCATGAAGCTTTCCTCGAGTTCCTGTGCTGAAATTGGTGTTCCTATAGACTTGAGACGGGTGTCTCAGGAAATCTCGTTAGTTCCCTAAAGAAAGTCAAGCCAGTTGTCATGTATAATGGGGAACAGGGAATTGCTCTGGACCCAATGCAGGGCAATCAGTCTTAATCTCGAGCTGATTTTGGCTACCCCGAACTATTTCACATTCCTGCGGTGACATCAGTGTTCTTCTAGACTTGTGAGGGATTTCTGGGGGACTCTCTGTAGTTCCGTCAAGCAAATCAAGGCTCCTTCCCTGCTTGATTGGGAACAAGGAATTGCTCTGCACGCAATGCAGGGGAATCGGGCCTCATCTCTCAGCGAGTGGGAAGTCTCATGGTTTATCTCGAGTTGCGGCGGGAACCTGGGATTTGTTCTAGAGTTACGGCGGGGGTAGCCATTAAAAACTTTTGTTTGTTCAGCGACGTCAGGACTCCTGTCTAGTTACAATGGACACCTCAGGAATCTAAATTACGCTTGGCAGGACAATACGGACTCTTCTGGAGGTGAGGCAGGAGACCAAGGTTCACTTACTAGATGGAACAGTGATATTAGGATTCCTATCCATTTTCAAGAAGAGTCAGGCATCGTCACCTTTTGAAGCATTGAATTCCGTGTGCCTCTCAAGGTGTCAAAGGAATGTGATTCCCCCTGTCCAGATGAGGCGGAGACCTACAGCTTTCTCTAGGGTCTCCAGAGGGGATTCAGACATCCCTTCATGTTGTGAGATGAAAGATGAGCCTGAATTTAAGCCACTACATGGAAATCCGGCCTTCTTTTGAGTCAGGGCCTCTCGCAGTCCATTCCACTTGAGACAGAAAATACGGGGTCCCTCTCACAAACTATTGCTGAGGGAAAACTCCACTTGAGGTGCTTGTGGAAAGTTGGCTCACCTCTTCAGTCAAATACAGGGTATCAGCTCTCATCTTGAAACGATATGTGTTGCCTGGGGCTTTCCTCGATTTGCTGTACTGAAATTAATATTCATACAGACTTGAGACGGGTGTCTCAGCGAATCTCTGTAGTTACATAAAGGAGTCAAGTTATTTCTACTGTATGCTGTGGAACACATGATAGCTATGGAGCCAATGAAGGGGAAACGGGCTTCATCTCGAGTTGATTTGGGTTACAACGAGCTATTTTGCATTCCTGAGGTGACATCAGTGTTCATCTCGTCTTGTGACAGTGTTCTTCGGGACTGTCTGTTGTTCCATCATGAAAATCGAGGATCCTTACATGTTTGATTGGGAATACGGGATTGCTCGGCGCCCAGTGCAGGGGAATCGAGCCTCATCTCCCGGCGAGGGGGATGTCTCATGGGATTTCTCGAGTTGCGGCAGGAACCTGGAGTATATTCTCGAGTTACAGCTGGGATGGCCATTCGAAACTCCACTTTGTTCAGCGAAGTCAGGAATCCTGTCTAGTAAGATGGACACTTCAGGAGTCTAAACTAGGCTTGGCACGATAATACAGACGCTTCTAGAGGTGAGGTGGGAGACCAAGTGGCCCTTTCTAGTTTCCACAGAGATATTGGGATTCCTATCAATTTTCAAGGAGAGTCAGGCCTCATCACCTTTGAAGCATTGAACTCCACGAGCCTCTCGAGGTGTCAATGGATGTGAGGCCCCCTGTCCAGATGAGGCGGGGATCTAGGGTTTTCTCTAACGTCTCCACAGAGGATTCAGAAATCCCTTCATCTTGTGAGATGAAAGACGAGCCTGCATTCAAGTCACTTCAGGGAAATCTGACCTTATTTCTACTCAGAGAATCTCGGTATCCACTCCACTTGAGTCAGCAAAATCAGGGTCCCTCTCACATAGCTATTGCTGAGGGAAGGCTCGTCTTGAGGTGCTTGTGGAAATTTGGCCTACCTGTTCAACAGAATCCTGGGAATCAGCACTCTTCTCGAGACAATATGAGGTGCATGGAGCTTTCCTCCAGTTCCTGTCCTGAAATTGGTGTTCCTATAGACTGGAGATGTGTGTCTCAGGGAATCTCTGGGTTTGCCCAAAGGAAGCCAAGCCAATGGTCCTGTATGATGGGGAATGGGGCATTACTCGGAAGCCAATGCAGGGTAATTGGTCGTCATTTCAAGTTGATCTGGGCTGCCCCGAGCTATTTCACATTCTTGTGGTGACATCAGTGTCCTCAAGACTTGTGAGGAATTTCTGGGGGACTCTCTGTAGTTCCATCAAGCAAATCAAGGCTCCTTACCTCTTTGATTGGGAACAGGGCATTGCTCTGCATGGAATGCAGGGGAATCAGGCCTCATCTCTCAGCGAGGGGGAAGTTTCATGTTTTTTCTCTAGTTGCAGCGGGAACCTGGGGTACATTCTCGAGATAAGGCAGGGGTAGCCATTAACAACTTTTGTTTTGTCGGTGATGTCAGGACTCCTCTCTAGTTAAGATGGGCACCTCAGGAGTCTAAACTAGGCTTGGCAGAACAATATGGACGCTTCTTGAGGTGTGGTAGGAGACCGAGATTCACTTTCTAGTTGGCACAGTGATATTCTAATTCCTATCCATTTTCAAGGAGAGTCAGGCATTGTCACCTTATGAAGCACTGAATTCTGTGTGCCTCCCAAGGGGTCAAAGGGATGTGAGGTCCCCTGTCCAGATGAGGGCGACACCTACAGCTTTCTCTAGGGTCTCCACAGTGGATTCAGACATACCTTCATGTTGTGAGATGAAAGACGAGCCTGAATTTAAGCCACTGCAGGGAAATCGGGCCTTCTTTCAGTCAGGGCCTCTCGGGGTCCATTCCACTTGAGACAAAATCACAGGGTCCCTCTCACATCCCTACTGCTGAGGGAAAACCCCTCTTGAGGTGCTTGTGGAAAGTTGGCTCACATCTTCAGTCAAAGACAGGGAATCAGTTCTCAACTTGGGACGATATGGGGTGCATGGAGCTTTCTTCGAGTTGCTGTACTGAAATTAATATTCATATAGACTTGAGACTGGTGTCTCAGGAAATCACTGTAGTTTCCTAAAGGAAGTCAAGCCACTTGTTCTGTATGATGTGGAACACACAATAGCCATGGAGCCAATGAATGGGAAATGGGCTTCATCTCGAGTTGACTTGGCTTACACCGAGCTATTTTCCATACCTGAGGTGACAGCAGTGTTCCTCTCGTCTTGTGACAGAGGTCTTGGGGACTCGCTGGTGTTGCATCGAGCACATTGAGGCTCCTTACGTGTTTGATTTGGAACACAGAATTGCACTGCAAACAATGCAGGGGATTCGGGCCTCATCTCCCACCGAGGGGAATGTCTCATGGGATTTCTCGAGTTGCGGCAGGAACCTGGCGTATACTCTGGAGTTACAGAGGGGATGGCCATTCGAAACTCCACTTTGTTCAGCGAAGTCAGGACTCCTGTCTAGTTAGGACGGACACTTCAGTGTTCTAAACTAGTTTGGCAGGATAATACAAACGCTTCTGGAGGTGAGGTGGGAGACCTAGCGACCCATTCTAGTTTCCACAGAGATATTGGGATTCCTATCAATTTTCAAGAAGAGTCAGGCCTCGGCACCTTTTGAAGCATTGAACTCCGTGGGCCTCTCGAGGTGTCAAGGGATGTGAGGCCCCCTGTCCAGATGAGGCTGGGATGTAGGGCCTTCTGTAGGGACTGCTCAGAAGATTCAAACAACCCTTTATCTTGTGAGATGAGAGACGAGCCTGCATTCAAGCCACTGCAAGGAAATCCGACTTTCTTTCAAGTCAGGGAATCTCAGTATCCACTGCACGTGAGGCAGCAAATTCAGGGTCCCTTTCACATACAAATTGCTGAGGGAAGGCTTCTCTTGGGGTGCTTGTGGGTAGGTGGCCTACCTGTTTAATAGAATCCTGGGAATCAGCTCTCTTCTCGAGATGATATGGGGTGCATGGAGCTTTCCTCGAGTTCCTGTGCTGAAATTGGTGTTCCTATAGACTTGAGCCGGGTGTCTGAGGGAATCTCTGGAGTTGCCCAAAGTAAGCCAAGCGAATTGTCCTGTATGATGGGGAACGGGGCATTGCTCTGAAGCCAGTGCCGGAAAATTGGTCATCATTTCAAGTTGATTTGTGCTACACCGAGCTATTTCACATTTTTGCACTGACATCAGTGCCCTTCTAGCCTTTGAGGGACTTCTGGGGACTCTGTAGTTCTGTCAAGCAAATCAAGGCTCCTTACCTGTTTGATTGGGAACAAGGCATTGCTCTGTATGCAATGCAGGGGATTTGGGCCTCATCTGTCAGCGAGGGGGAAATTTCTTGGTTTTTCTCAACTTGCGGCGGGAACCTGGGGTACATTCTCAAGTTACGGCAGGGGTAGCCATTAACAACGTTTGTTTTTTCAGCGACGTCAGGATTCCTTTCTAGTTATGATGAACACCTCTGTAGTCTAAACTATGCTTGGCAGAACAATTCGGACGCTTCTGGAGGTGATACAGGATACCGAGTTTCACTTTCTAATTGGCACAGTGATATTGGGATTCCTATCCATTTTCAATAAGAGTCAGGCATTGTCACTGTATGAAGCATTGAATTCCGTGTGCCTCTCGAGGGGTCAAAGGGATGTGAGGCCTCCTGTTCAGATGAGGCGGACACCTACAGCTTTCGCTAGGGTTTCCACAGGGGCTTCAGACATGCATTCATCTTGTAAGATGAAAGACGAGCCTGAATTTAACACACTGCAGGGAAATCGGGCCTTCTTTTGAGTCATGGACTCTCGGGGTCCATTGCACTTGAGACAGAAAACACAGGGTCCCTCTCACATCCCTACTGCTGAGGGAAAACTCCTTTTGAGGTGCTTGTAGAAAGTTGGCTCACCTCTTCAGTCAAAGACAGGGAATCAGCTCTCATCTTGGGACGATATGGGGTGCGTGGAGCTTTCCTCGAGTTGCTGTACTGAAATTAATATTCATATAGACTTGAGACTGGTGTCTCAGGGAATCTCTGTAGTTTCCTAAAGGAAGTCAAGCCACTTGTTCTGTATGATGTGGAACCCGGGATAGCCATGGAGCCAATGAAGGGGAAATGGGCTTCATCTCGAGTTGACTTGGGGTACACCGAGCTATTTTGCATTCCTGAGGAGACAGCAGTGTTCCTGTCGTCTTGTGACCGTGGTCTTGGGGACTCTCTGGTGTTCCATGAAGCACATTGAGGCCCCTTACGTATTTGATTGCGAACAAGGAATTGCTCTGCACCCAATGCAGGGGATTCGGGCCTCATCTCCCGCCGACTGGTATGTCTCATGGGATTTCTCGAGTTGCAGCAAGAACCTGGGGTATATTCTCGAGTTACAGCGGGGGTGGCCATTCGAAACTCCACTTTTTTCAGCGAAGTCAGGGCTCCTGTCTAGTTAGGACGGACACGTAAGGAATCTAAACTAGGTTTGGCAGGATAATACAGACGCTTCGAGAGGTGAGGTAGGAGACCAATCGTCCCTTTCTAGTTTCCACAGAGATATTGTTATTCCTATCAATTTTCAAGAAGAGTCAGGCCTCGGCACCTTTTGAAGCATTGAACTCCGTGAGCCTTTCGACGTGTCAAGGGATATGAGGCCCCTTGTCCAACTGAGGCTGGGACCTAGTGCTTTCTATAGAGACTGCACAGAAGATTCAGACATCCGTTTATTTTATGAGAAGAAAGACGAGCCTGCATTCAGGCCACTGCAAGGAAATCCGACTTTTTTTCGAGTCAGGCAATCTCGGTAGCCACTACGCATGAGGCAGCAAATTCAGGGTCCCTCTCACATACCGATTGCTGAAGGAAGGCTCCTCTTGAGGTGCTTGTGGGAAGGTGGCCTACTTCTTTAATAGAGTCCTGGGAATCAGCTCTCTTCTCGAGACAATATGGGGTCCATGGAGCTTTCCTCGAGTTCCTGTGCTGAAATTGTTGTTCCTATAGACCTGAGACGGGTGTCTCAGGGAATCTCTGGAGTTGCCCAGAGGAAGCCAAGCCAATTGTCCTGTATGATGTGGAACGGGGCATTGCTCTGAAGCCAATGCAGGGGAATTGGTCATCATTTCAAGTTGATTTGTGCTACACCAAGCTATTTCACATTCCTGCGGTGACATCAGTAACCTTCTAAACTTTGGAGGGATTTCTGTGGGACTCTCCATACTTCCGTCAAACAAATCAAGGCTCCTTATCTGTTTGATTGGGAACAAGGCATTGTTCTGCATGCAATGCAGGGGACTCGGTGCTCATCTCTCAGCGAGGGGGAAGTTTCATGGATTTTCTAGAGTTGTGGTGGGAAACTGGGGTACACTCTCGAGTTATGCAGGGGTAACCATTAACAACTTTTCTTTTTTCAGTGATGTTAGGAATGTTCTCTAGTTAAGATGGACACCTGAGGAGTCTAAACTAGGCTTGGCAGAACAATATGGACGCTTCTGGAGGTGAGGCAGGATACCGAGGTTCACTTTCTAGTTGGCACAGTGATATTGGGATTCCTATCCATTTTCAAGAAGGGTCAGGCATCGTCACCTTATGAAGCACTGAATTCCGTGTGCCTCTCAAGGGATCAAAGGAATGTGAGGAACCCTGTTCAGATGAGGCGGACACCTACGTCTTTCTCTAGGGTCTCCACAGGGGATTCAGACATGCCTTCATTTTGTGAGATGAAAGACGAGCCTGAATTTAAGACACTCCAGGGAAATCGGGCCATCTTTTGAGTCAGGGCACCTCGGGGTCCATTCCACTTGATATAGAAAAAACAGCGTCCCTCTCACATCCTACTGCTGAGGGAAAACTCCTCTTGAGGTGCTTGTGGAAAGCTGGCTCACCTTTTCAGTCAAAGACAGGGAATCAGCTCTCATCTTGGGACTATATGGTGTGCATGGAGCTTTCCTCGAGTTGCTGTACTGAAACTAATATTCATACAGACTTGAGACTGGTGTCTCAGGGAATCTCTATAGTTTCCTAAAGGAAGTCAAGCCACTTGTTCTGTATGATGTGGAACACGGGATAGCTATGGAGCCAATGAAGTGGAAATGGGCTTCATCTCGAGTTGACTTGGGGTACACCGAACTATTTTGCATTCCTGAAGTGAACTCAGTGTTACTCTCGTCTTGGGACAGTGGTCTTGGGGACTCTCTGCTGTTCCTTCAACCACACTGAGGCTCCTTACGTGTTTGATTCGGAACATGGAATTTCTCTGCACCCAATGCAGGGGATTCGGGCCTCATCTCCCGCCAAGGGGGCTGTCTCATGGGATTTCTGGAGTTGCGGCAGGAACCTGGGGTATATTCTCGAGTTACAGCGGGGATGATCATTCGAAACTCCACTTTGTTCAGTGAAGTCAGGACTCCTGTCTAGATAGGACGGACACCTCAGGAAGCTAAACTAGGTTTGGGAGGATAATACAGACGCTTCTTGAGGTGAGGTGGGAGACAAAGCATCCCTTTCTAGTTTCCACAGAGATATTAGGATTCCTATCAATTTTTAAGAAGAATCAGGCCTCGGCACCTTTTGAAGCATTGAACTCCATGGTCCTCTCGAGGTGTCAAGTGATGTGAGGCCCCCTGTCCAGATGAGGCTGGGACCTAGGGCTTTTTCTAGCGACTGAACAGAAGATTCAGACATCCCTTTATCTTGTGAGATGAAAGAGAACCCTGCATTCAAGCCACTGCAAGGAAATCCGACTTCTTTTCGATTCAGGGAATCTCGCTATCCACTGCACGTGAGGCACCAAATTCAGGGTCCCTCTCGCATACCGATTGCTGAGGGAAGGCTCCTCTGAGGTGCTTGTGGGAAGGTGGCCTACCGCTTTAATAGAATCCTGGAAATCAGCTCTCTTCTCGAGACGATATGGGGTGCATGGAGCTTTTCTCGAGTTCCTGTGATGAAATTGATGTTCCTATAGACTTGAGACGGGTGTTTCAGGGAATCTCTGGAGTTGAGCAAAGGAAGCCAAACCAACTCTCCTAAATGATGGGGAAAGGGGCATTGCTCTGATGCCAATGCAGGGGAATTGGTCATCATTTCAACTTGATTTGGGCTACACCAAGCTATTTCACATTCCTGCGGAGATATCAGTGTCCTTCTAGACTTGTGATGGATTTCTGGAGGACTCTGAAGTTCCGTCAAGCAAATCAAGGCTCCTTACATGTTTGATTGGGTACAAGGCATTGCTCTGGATGTAATGCAGGGGAATCGGGCCTCATCTCTCAACGAGGGGAAGTTTCATGGTTTTTCTCGAGGTGCGGCGGGAACGTGGGGTACATTCTCGAGTTACGGCAGGGGTAGCCATTAACAACTTTTGTTTTTTCAGCGACGTCAGGACTCCTCTCTAGTTCAGATGGACACCTCAGGAGTCTAAACTAGGCTTGGGAGAACAATACGGATGCTTCTGGAGGTGAGGCAGGAGACCGAGTTTCACTTTCTAGTTGGCACAGTGATATTGGGATTCCTATCCATTTTCAAGAAGTGTCAGTCATAGTAACCTTATAAAGCATTGAATAAGGTGTGCCTCTCGAGGGGTCAAAGTGATGTGAGGCCCCCTGTCCATATGAGGTGGACACCTACGGCTTTCTCTAGTATCTCCACCGGGGATTCAGACATGCCTTCATCTTGTGAGATGAAAAACGAGCCTGAATTTAAGCCACTGCAGGGAAATCCGGCCTTCTTTTGAGTCAGGGCCTCTCAGGGTCCATTCCACTTGAGACAGAATACACAGGGTCCCTCTCACATCCCTACTGCTGAGGGAAAACTCCTCTTGAGGTGCTTGTGGAAAGTTGGCTCACCTCTTCAGTCAATCACAGGGAATCAACTCTCATCTTGGGATGATATGGGGTGCATGGAGCTTTCCTCGAGTTGCTGCACTGAAATTAATATTCATATAGACTTGAGACTGGTGTCTCAGGGAATCTCGGTAGTTGCCTAAAGGAATTAAAGCCACTTGACGTGTATGATGGGGAACAGGGAATTGCTCTGCAGCCAATGCAGGGAAATCGGGCTTAATGTCGAGTTGATTTGGGCTACCCCCAGATATTTCACATTCCTGTGGTGTCGTCAGTGTTCTAGACTTGTGAGGGATTTTTGGGGGACTCTCTGTAATTCCGTCAAGCATATAAATCAAGGCTCCTTACCTGTTTGATTGGGAACAAGGAATTGCTCTGCACGCAATGCAGGGGAATCGAGCCTTATCTCTCATCGAGCGGGAAGTCTCATGGTTTTTCTCGAGTTGCGGCGGAAACCTGTGGTATGATTCTGAGTTACGTCGGGGGTAGATTTTAAAAACTTTTGTTTGTTCAGCGACATCAGGGCACCTGTCTGGTTATGATGGACACCTCAGGAAACTAAACTACGCTTGGCAGAACAATACGGATTCTTCTGAAAGTGAGGCAGGAGACCGAGGTTCACTTTCTAGTTGGAACAGTGATATTGGTTTTCCTATCAATTTTCAAAAAGAGTCAGGCATTGTCACCTTTTGAAGCATTGAATTCAGTGTGCCTCTCAAGGTGTCAAAGGGATGAGATTCCCCCTGTCCAGATGAAGCGGAGACCTAGGGCTTTCTCTAGGGTCTCCACAGGGGCTTCAGACATCCCTTCATCTTGTGACATGAAAGATGAGCCTGAATTTAAGCCACTGCAGGGATATCCGGCCTTCTTTTGAGTCAGGGACTCTCGCGTTCCATTCCACTTGAGACAGAAAACACCGGGTCCCTTTCACATACCTATTGCTGAGGGACAACTCCTCTTGAGGTGCTTGTGGAAAGGTTGCTCACCTCTTCAGTCAAAGACAGGGAATCAGCTCTCATCAAGAGAAGATAAGGGGTGCATGGAGCTTTCCTCGATTTGCTGTACTGAAATTAATATTCATATAGACTTGAGATGGGTTACTCAGGGAATCTCTATAGTTTCCTCAAGGAAGTCAAGCCACTTGTACTGTATGCTGTGAAACACGGGATAGCTATGGAGGCAATGAAGGGGAAATGGGCTTCATCTTGAGTTGATTTGGGGTACACCGAGATATTTTGCATTCCTGAGGTGACATCAGTGTTAATTTCGTCTTGTGACTGTGTTCTCAGAGACTCTCTGGTGTTCCAGCAAGAAAATCGAGGCTCCTTACCTGTTTGATTGGGAATACAGGATTGCTCTGCACGCAATGCAGGGGAATCAAGCCTCATCTCCCGCCGAGGGGGATGTCTCATGGGATTTCTCGAGTTGCGGCAGGAACCTGGGGTATATTCTCGAGTTATAGCGGGGATGGCCATTCGAAACTTCACTTTTTTCTGCAAAGTCAGGACAGTTGTATTGTTACGACTGCCACCTCAGGAATCTAAACTAGGCTTGGCACGATAATACAGACGCTTCTGAAGGTGAGGTGGGAGATCAAGCATCCCTTTCTAGTTTCCACAGAGATATTGGGATTCCTATCAATTTTCAAGAAGAGTCACGCCTCATCACCTTTGAAGCATTGAACACCATGAGCCTCTCGAGGTGTCAAGAGATGTGAGGCCCCCTGTCCAGATGAGGCAGGGAACTAGGGTTTTCTCTAGGGTCTCCACAGAGGATTCAGACATCCCTTCATCTTGTGAGATGAAAGATGAGCCTGCATTCAAGCCACTTTAGGGAAATCTGACCTTATTTCTAGTCAGAGAATCTCGGTATCCACTCCACTTGAGTCAGCAAACTCAGGGTCCCCCTCACATACATATTGCTGAGGGAAGGCTCCTCTTGAGGTGCTTGTGGAAAGTTGGCCTACATGTTCAATAGAATCCTGGGAATCAGCTCTCTTCTCAAGACAATATGGGGTGCATGGAGCTTTCCTCCACTTCCTGTCCTGAAATTGGTGTCCCTATAGACTTGAGACGTGTGCCTCAGGGAATCTCGGTAGTTGCCTAAAGGAAGTCAAGCCACTTGTCGTGTATGATGGGGAACAGGGAATTGCTCTGGAGCCAATTCAGGGGAATCGGGCTTAATCTTGAGTTGATTTGGGCTACCCCGAGCAATTTCACATTCCTGCGGTGACATCAGTGTTCTTCTAGACTTGTGAGGGATTTCTGGGGGACTCTGTAGTTCCGTCAAGCAAATCAAGGCTCCTTCCCTGTTTGATTGGGAAAAAGGAATTGCTCTTCACTCAATGCAGGGAATCTGGCCTCATCTCTCAGCGAGCGGGAAGTCTCATGCTTTTTCTCGAGTTGTGGTGGGAACCTGGGGTATGTTCTCGAGTTACGACGGGGGTAGCCATTAAAAACTTTTGTTTGTTCAGCAACGTCAGGACTCCTGTCTAGTTACGATGGACACCTCAGGATTCTAAACTCTGCTTGGCAGGAAAATATGAATGCTTCTGGAGGTGAGGCAGGAGACCGAGTTTCACTTTCTAGTTGGAACAGTGATTTTGGGTTACCTATTCATTTGCAAAAAGAGACAGTCTTCGTCAGCTTTTGAAGCATTGAAATCCGTTTGCCTCTCGAGGTGTCAAAGTGATGTGATTCCCCCAGTCCAGATGAGGCGGAGACCTACAGCTTTCTCTAGGGTTTCCACAGGGGATTCAGACACCCCTTCATCTTGTGAGATGGAAGATGAGCCTGAATTTAAGCCATTGAACGGAAATCCCGCCTTCTTTTGATTCAGGGCCTCTCAAGGTCCATTCCACTTCAGACAGAAAACACAGGGTCCCTCTCACATACTTACTGCTGGGGGAAAACTCCACTTGAGATGCTTGTGGAAAGTTGGCTCACCACTTCAGTCAAAGACAGGGAATCAGCTCTCATCTTGGGACGATATGGGGTGCATGGAGCTTTCCTCGAGTTGCTGTACTGAAATTAATATTCATATAGACTTGAGACGGGTTTCTCAGGGAATCTCTGTAGTTTCCTCAAGGAAGTCAAGACACTTGTACTGTATGCTGTGGAACACGAGATAACTATGGACCCAATGAAGTTGAAATAGGCTTCATCTCGAGTTGACTTGGGGTACACCGAGCTATTTTGCATTCCTGAGGTGACATCAGTGTTTATCTCATCTTGTGACAGTGTTCTTCGGGTCTCTCTGGTGTTCCATCAAGAAAATCGAGGTTCCTTACCTGTTTGATTGGAAATATGGGATTGCTCTGCACGCAGTGCAGGGGAATCGAGCTTCATCTCCCAGCAAGGGGGATGTCTCATGGGATTTCTCGAGTTGCAGCAGGAACCTGGGGTATATTCTCGAGTTACAGCGGGGATGGCCATTAGAAACTCCACTTTGTTCAGCGAAGTCAGGAATCCTGTCTAGTTACGATGGACACTTCAGGAATCTAAACTAGGCTTGGCACGATAATACAGACGCTTCTGGAGGTGAGGTGGGAGACCAAGCGTCCCTTTCTAGTTTCCACAGAGATATTGGGATTTCTATCAATTTTCCAGAAGAGTCCGGCGTCGGCACCTTTTGAAGCACTGAACTCCGTGGGCTTCCCGAGGTGTCAAGGGATGTGAGGCCCCCTGTCAAGATGAGGCTGGGACCTTGGGCTTTCTCTAGGGACTGCACAGAAGATTCAGACATCCCTTTATCTTGTGAGATGAAAGACGAGCCTGCATTCAAGCCATTGCAAGGAAATCCGACTTTCTTTTGACTCAGGGAATCTCGGTATCCACTGCACGTGAGGCAGAAAATTCAGGGTCCCTCTCACATACCTATTTCTGAGCGAAGGCTCCTCTTGAAGTGCTTGTGGGAAGGTGACCTACCTCTTTAATAGAATCCTGGGAATCAACTCTCTTCTTGAGATGATATGGGGTGCATGGAGCTTTCCTCGAGTTCCTGTGGTGAAATTGGTGTTTCTAAAGACTTGAGACGGAGGTCTCAGGGAATATCTGGAATTGCCCAAAGGAAACCAAGGTAATTGTCCTGTATGATGGGGAACGGGTCATTATTCTGAAGCCAATGCAGAGGAATTGGTCGTCATTTCAAGTTGATTTGGGCTACACCGAGCTATCTCACATTCCTGCGGTGACATCAGTGTCCTACTAGACTTGTGAGGGATTTCTGGAGGACTCTCTCTAGTTCCGTCAAGCAAATCAATGCTCCTTACCTGTTTGATTGGGAACAAGGCATGGCTCTGCACACAATGCAGGGGAATTGGGCGTCATCTCTCAGAGAGGGGGAAGTTTCATGGTTTTTCTCGAGTTGCGGAGGGAACATGGGGTACAATCTCGAGTTACGGCAGGGGTAGCTATTAACAACTTTTGTTTTTTCAGCGACGTGAGGACTCCTGTCTAGTTAAGATGGACACCACAGGAGTCAAAACTAGGCTTGGCAGAACAATGTGGATGCTTCTGGAGGTGAGGCAGGAGACCGAGTTTCACTTTCTAGTTGTCACAGTGAAATTGGGATTCCTATCCATTTTCAAGAAGAGTCAGGCCTCGACAAATTATGAAGCATGGAATTCCATGTGCCTCTCGAGGGGTCAAAGGGATGTGAGGCCCCCTGTCCAGAAGAGGAGGACACCTTCGGCTTTCTCTACGGTCTCCACAGGGGATTCAGATATGCCTTCATCTTGTGAGATCAAAGATGAGCCTGATTTTAAGCCACTGCAGAGAAATCGGGCCTTCTTTTGAGTCAGGGCCTCTTGGCGTCCATTCCACATGAGACAGAAAACACAGGGTCCCTCTCACATCCCTACTGCTGAGGGAAAACTCATCTTGAGATGCTTCTGGAAAGTTGGCTCACCTCTTCAGTCAAAGACAGGGAATCAGCTCTCATCTTGGGACGATTCGGGGTTCATGGAGCTTTTCTCGTGTTACTGTACTGAAATTAATCTTCATATAGACTTGAGACTGTTGTCTCAGGGAATCTCTGTAGTTTCCTAAAGGAAGTCAGGCCACTTGTTCTGTATGTTGTGAAACACAGGATAGCTATGGAGCCAATCAAGGGGAAATGGGCTTCATCTCGAGTTGACTTGGGGTACACCGAGCTGTTTTGCATTCCTGAGGTGACAGCAGTGTTCCTCTCGTCTTGTGACAGTAGTCTTGGGGACTCTCTGGTGTTCCATCAAGCACATTGAGGCTCCTTACGTGTTAGATTGGGAACACAGAATTGCTCTGCACCTGATGCGGGGCATTCGGGCCTCATCTCCCTCCAAGGGGGATGTCTCTTGTGATTTCTACAGATGCGGCAGAAACCTGGGGTGTATTCTCGAGTTACATCGGGGATGGCCATTCGAAACTCCACTTTGTTCAGCGAAGTCAGGACTGCTGTCTACTTAGGACAGACCCCTCAGGAATCTAAACTACTTTTTTCAGTATAATGCAGATGCTTCTGCAGGGGAGGTAGGAGACCAAGCATCCTTTGCTAGTTTCCAAAGAGATATTGGGATTTCTATCAATTTTCAAGAAGAGTCAGGCGTCGGCACCTTTTGAAGCACTGAACTCCGTTGGCCTCTCGAGGTGTCAAGGGATGTGAGCCCCCCTGTCCAGATGAGGCTGGGACCGAGGGCTTTCTCTAGGGACTGCACAGAAGATTCAGACATCCCTTTATCTTGTGAGATGAAAGACAAGCCTGTATTCAAGCCACTGCAAGGAAATCTGACTTTCTTTCCAGTCAGGGAATCTCGGTATCCGCTGCACGTGAGGCAGCAAATTCAGGGTCCTTCCCACATACAGATTGCTGAGGAAAGGCTCCTCTTGTGGTGCTTGTGGCAAGGTGGCCTACCTCTTTAATAGAATCCTGGGAATCAGCTCTCTTCTC
>SNSB01004018.1:241416-287494 GCA_012922965.1 Capreolus pygargus | reverse complement strand
ATTATTTTTACTAACAAGCTACATGATGTTGCAAAAGACCTTAAGGTTCAAATGCTGGTATCTAATGAGTCTGTTCCTTTGAAAACAGTGATTCACTTTTGCTCCAACTTTTGGAAAACTTGCCCCCAAAAGCTCCACCACCCTCCTATTCTGCCCACTTCATCCTTTAGAGAAGAGGATTTTCTCAGTGTTATTTCCAAGGTACAGGCAGATGAATGCTTATACAATGGATTCAGTTACTTGCCTGGGAACTGAAAGGACCTTTCCCATTCAAATATCCTGGTGAGGAACCACGTTTTTAATTTCTCTGGGAATTAAGAAACAGCAAGGAAAGAGGACATGTGGTTGGTAAATGAACATCAATTCTTCTGAAAATCACTCTGTCTCCTCCTCTTCCTCTTGGTGTTCAGTGTAGGGAAAGAACCCTGGTCATCACCATGTGGTTAACGCTCTTCTTCTCTTCAAAGAGACAAGCCGTTTCATTGAGGACACAAATTCACCAAACTCAAAGCTCGAATTCCTTTTATGTACCAGATGCCTATCTTTATAATATATGCCATTATCTTCAACAGTGAAATGATATGCTTTATTCCTCATTACAGAGACCAAACTGCTATAGCAAATGTCACTCCTGAGAGTTTTACATGGAAATTTACTAACTCAAGAAAAAAATTTCTGTAGAAAAAGACAACCCATCTCTGTGTTACAAAGCATTGTTCCTTGCACCAACCACCAGTGTTAACTACAACCTATTATGATTTGAAGCATGCTAAACAAGCAGATTGTACTAAAAAAAAAAAAACACACACACATAAAAAACCCACAGGACAAACCCAAACTATTCTCAATAAAAATATCCATTTGCTGGAGCCAATCTGAGATTTAACCAGGATTAGATACTTTAAACTGCAACACTGCATACTGGGATACAATGAAATAAACATTTCTCCTAATTTGGATATCATCTCTTCCTAATGCAAATTTTACCCCGACCTCCACCCCCCAAAGAAATCCAAAAATCCCAAAACCAACCAACCAACAAAAAATAACCAAAGACCCAAAGCCAAACAAAAAACCAAAGAAACCATGCCCATTACTATAACTAGAATTCTCAAATATTTGAGCGTCTATGGTAACTGCTCAAAGAAGTATTTTTAAACGCTCATTTAACTTAGGAGCATCCCTATTAGCTCAGTTGATAAAGAATCTGCCTACAGTGCCAGAGACTGGGGTTCAATTCCTGGGTCGAGAAGATCTCCTGGAGAATCAAATGGCAACCCACTCAAGTATTCCTGCCTGGATAATTCCAGGGACAGAGGAGCCTGAAGGTCTACAGTCCATGGGGTCGCGAGAGTTGGGACACGACTTAGCAACAAAACCGTCAGCATTTAACTTAAGAGCAGTGCAGCTTCTCGAAAAGTCGCCAAAAGTTGTTAGGCTTAAAAACTCTAACGTAATCAAGAAAAACTGTTCACCATACCCCAAAACAAAAAGGCGGGAATAGTTTTATTTCAAACACTGCTTAGATGTTAGTATGTCACAAACTGCCCTTCAGGAAGCGCTCTTAGAGTCAGCGACCCTCAACAAAGCCTGAAAATGCTGAAAGTGAACTTTAAACTTTTGTAGCCAATCCTCCAGAAGGCTTTAGGAAAGAGCACGGAGTCCGGTCAGAACACCTGCTGCCGGCGACCCGCGAACAGGATCCCCGAGCTGTGCGCCCCCATTACCCGCGCGCATCCCAGGAGCAGAGACCTCTTCACACCTGCCGATCCACCGCGCCCGAGGAGCACCCCGCGGCCCCACCTTCGGGCTCCTCGGCTGCACCTCCCTGTCACGAACGTGCGAGCCCGTGGCGACCGGGTCCAGGCGGCGCCCACAGAAACAGAGGCCGCCCCTCGCGGTCGAGGGGCGCCGAGCAGGGAGGGGTGTGAGCGCGCGGGGCGCCCACCGCTCCACGACCGCCTTGGGGCCCTGGCCCGGCGTCCTCACCCTGCAGCCGGTGGCGGCGACCCCTGAGCTGAGGACCGAGAGAGGCTCATGCTCCTCGAGGCTGGAGGAGTCGGGGCCGCTGGCCGCTGGGCAGGCGGGGCGCGCGGTGAGGGGCTGCGGGTAGAGCTGCACTTACTCCTGTCTGCGCTGCTCCGCGGTCCGGGGCGTTTCGCAGTGTGGACCGACCCAGTCTCCAACTTCCCTTCCCTCAGCACCGGTCCTGGGAGCTCAGGCGTCCCTGTGCCTCCGCCCTCGCACCAGTGGCCGCTCACGCCTGTGCACTCGCACCTGCGCCTTCGCTCCAGGGCCGGTGGGGGCGGGGAGGGGCGATTGCCAGCCTCAGGACTCCTGGCTGGAATATCCTTATTTTACATTTCCTTAAAGTGTTTGACTTGATATCAGTTAAAAAAAAATGTCAACTTTTCTTTCCTAATCATAATTTCATGAGTGTAGATTCTGTCTTTGTAAGATTTCTTATTTATTTTTATTTTTATTTGTAGTGGATTTTGTCATCATTGAAATGAAACAGCCATGGGTTTACGTGTGTTCCCCATCCAGATCCCCCCTCCCACCTCCCTCTCCACCCGCTCCCTCTAGGTTTTCCCAGTGCACCAGGTCCCAGCGCCTGTCTCATGCATCCAACCTGGGCTGGTGATCTGTTTCACCCTAGATAGTATACATGTTTCGATGCTGTTCTCTTGAAACATCCCATCCTCGCTTTCTCCCACAGAGTCTAAAAGACTGTTCTATAAATCTGTGTCTTTTTTTTTTTTCTGTTCAGTCACATAATAGGTACCAAAATTATATTTCTTCTATAAATTTTCAGTCAATACGTTTTAGCCTGTGAAGTTTTATTTAGTGTGTGTGTGTTTTACTACTAATCAGCCTTGGCAGGGGCAGAGTCTTCAGATGAAGGGAGAGTTAGGATCTCCTAGGCTAGGGCTGTCTCCCTGCCACATAGTTTGCGTGGGATTAGAGGTCCTAAGACCCCAGGATATTCTGGCAATGTGGAGTAGATTCTCTGGGTGTGCGCACAAGCAGACACTGACACACATCAGAGGAAGGGACCATAGGGAGTGGGGTCAGGGGAGGGGTGGGCCTTGGGGTGGCAACACTGACAGAAACATGCACTGTTTTTCCTTGGACTGAGGCAAAGAACACCTTGTTGGACCTCATATGGAATCAAGATCAGAACATCTGCACTGGCTGTGGTGGGGAGTCCTCTGAAGGGAATTAGACACCCCACGGCTGAAGTGGACAAGGGGAGGTGGAGGGGCCTCTTCAAGGTCCCTCTCAAGGCCCTGGTTCCTGTGGGTCCTGTCACACTCCCTCCTGGGGCCCAAGGAACGCTGGTGTCCTGAAGCCTCTCAGGGTGTGGCTTGTGCTGGGCTTTCCCTGCTTGGTGTGTAGTGTGAGTGGTTCCCACCAAAGGGGTGATGTGTCCAGTACTGGGGCGAGGAGAGTGTCCCTTGCACTCCTACACATTCCCCTGACCCTGACCTGGCCTATACTTTCTCCTATTAGCATCTGAGCTTCTCAGTGGAGGAATGGAGCCTCTTATCTATTCAATTACCAGCTGTGCCCTGAGCATCCAGTGGGGGCTGTGATGAAACGAAGCACCAGGGTCACAGAATGGAGGGGGAAGTGGAGAAACACAGAAGGAAGCAAGTTCTATGTTGAAAAACAGTAGGTGCCACAATGTGATCATGAGGGTCTTCACTGAGGGGACATGTCTGTCCCCAGCAGGGTAATGAGAATGTGCCAACCGTTCACACATCTGGGGATAATTATCCCAGAAGAAGGCACAAGTGTATGGACACACAGAATGTGTTGTCCAGAGATGAAGCCAGAGGAAGCTAGTGTGGCTGGTGGGAGCTTGGGAGGACAGTAGGGGACAGTGGGGAGGGAGGGGCCAGGGCCTGAATGCTTGATGGCTGTGTGAGCGGTCCATTCTGTGTGACAACATTAGCCAGTCTTGAGTGACTTAAGCAATAAACATTTATTATCTCACACTATCTGTGGACCAGGAATTGACCATGATTCACCTGGAGGCCTCTGCCAGTGTCTCCCTGGGGTCTAGGCCTGTGAACTCATTGAGTCAGGGCCCAAGAGCTCCTCTGTCATGGTCTCAATGCTAAACCACAGATGCTTCTTCATATGGCAACTTGTAATATACAGGCTTGTTCCTTAGAGTGAGGGACCAGAAAGAGAGAAGGACAGAGAGAGAGGAAACTGCAATACAAATGAAGAAGTGGAAATTATATTCCTAAATTCTGGGGATTGTCAAATGGTACTGCTGCTGCTGCTTCTAAGTTGCATCAGTCATGTCTGACTCTGTGCAACCCCATAGATGGGAGCCCACCAGGCTCCTCCGTCCATGGGATTTTCCAGGCAAGAGTACTGGAGTGGGTCACCAGTGCCTTCTCTGTCAAATGGCTACAACCACTGCATATAACACTTCAGCAGTTTCTCAAAAGGACAAGCCTGCAGTTTTCAGTCAATCCCCAAATTCCCCTCCTACATCAATACCCAAAAGCATGTGAATACACATATTCACATGCCTGTACACCACTATTCAGAGCACCACTGTTCAGAAGAGCCCAAAGGTGAAAACTCTAATGTCCATCGACAGATGAAAGCCAAATGTGCTGGTTCCTGAATGGAATATTATTTAGCAGTGAAAAGAGTGAAAATGTTCTCAAATAGACATTTAATAGGGTTATGTAACATTGTGAATGAACTTATTGTAATTTACATGAACAATCTAAGATAATCAAACTATTAAAGTTTAAGTGAACTTTATATCCTAAACAAGTTAGTATACATTAAAAAAAATACCAAAAATGGACTTGCTTTAACTCTGGAGCTCTGGTGGGCAATAGAGGTGTAGTTGGCTCCATGTCTGGAGAGGTTTCCAGAACTTGCTCTGGAGCTGGTGCTGTAGTTCCAAGGAGAGAAAACATCAGTAGGACTGCTTTTCCAAGTGTCTCCCAAAAACAGAAAAGAAAACTTCTCACTGCCACTCAATGATCTCACAAAGATGCCAGCCCCAGAAAGTCTTCCCAGACTGCAGTCCAGGGCAATAGTGATGTGAGCTTCATCATTGCTCCTGGTCCAGATCCAGCCTCAGAAGGTTCTGCTCTGTGTGGTTCAGCTGCCTCCCATCCTCATTTGCTCCCATCACATCCCCCTCTGCCTCAGTGGGCTCCAGGGTCTCCAGCTGTGCCAGGAGATGCTGAGCTGAGCATCTGCATGCTGAGCTCTATTTAAGCCAGTAGCATCCTCAGGCAGGGAAACTCTGGGGGCTGGTGGAAACCCTCAGGTTACTGGTACTGCTAGATGCCCAGGATGGTGGACATGGCTCTGGGGGGAGTCACGTGGGCAGAAGAATCAGAGACCTGGCCTTCCTTCCACACTGAGCTCCCGGGCAGCCGTGTGGGGTCTGGGACTTTTTTTGCCTTCTGCTTCTGCCCGTTCAGAGGCCAGTTCTCCTCCATGTCACATCTCACTTGGTGGTTCTTTGGAAAACTGAGTCCCTCCCTCTTGAATCAAAGTCCCACTCACACTTTCAGCTAGTGCAGGGTTCCACTGTCCTCATCAGAGTGAGGGAGGGCGCATCCACACCTAGAGGAGGCCTGGAAGGTGTCACATGGACAACACTGGAGACACGCCCAGATGTGTTGGCCAGTGTGACCATGTGACCCCAGGAGAACGGAAGAGCTGGAGGGCAGGACTGCTGTCTGCCCAATGTATTACATGATAGTTGTTCCTAGAAAAGTGTCTGCTCCTTGTGGGCCTTCCTGTATATTTCATGAATGAATGAGCCCAACCAGCCCCATCTGAGTGCCTGGGGCACTACTGATCACTCCCAGGGACCCCTGCTCTCACTCACCCAAGAGAGGGAACCTCTCAAAACTCACCTTGCAAATGGGAATCAGTTTGGCCCAAGGTCAAAGGCCAGAGACAACTGAGACAGAGACTTCCTTGAGGGGAGGGGTAACATGATGACTAAGTACAATCACAGTCCCTCCAGCAGACTTTTCCATGGGGCCAGGTCCCCAGAAAGCACTTTCCAGGAAGGACCCACTTAGTCCCCACATTCACCCTGAGGGCTGGTTCTCCCGTTGCCCTTGTGTGCAGAGGGACCAACTGGGGATTAGAGAGGTGGAGAGATATTCCTGTGACTCCAGCTGGAATGGGGCCAACTCCCCAGTGTGCCATAGGTGGAGGGAAGTGCTCACCTTGTCCAGCAGGTCCACCACCTGCTTTGTTCTTGTTGTTCAGTCACTTAGTCTGACATTTTGCAACCCTGTGGGCGGCAGTACACTGGCTTTCCTGTGCTTCATCATCTCCTAGAGTTTGCTCAAACTCATGTTCATGGAGTCAGTGAAGCCATCCAACAATCTCATCTCTGTTGTCCCCTTCTCCTCTTGCCTTGGATCTTTGCAGCATCAGAGTCTTTCCCAATGAGTTGCCTCTTTGCTTCCATCAGAATATTTTCCAATGAGTCAGCTCTTCCCACCAGGGGGCCAAAGTATTGGAGATTCAGCTTCAGTATCAGTCCTTCCAATGAATATTCAGGGCTGATTTCCTTTAGGATTGACTGGTTTGATCTCCTTGCAGTCCAAGGGACTCTCAAGAGTCTTCTCCAACACCACAGTTCAAAAGCATCAATTCTTCAGCACTCAGCCTGCTTTATGATCGAACTCTCACATCCATCCATAACTACTGGGAAAACCATAGCTTTGACTATATGGATCTTTGTTGGGAAAGTAATGTCTCAGCTTTTTATATGCTGTAAGGGTGTGACATAGCTTTTTTGCTTTTTATATGCTGTGTAACTTTGTTATAGCTTTTTTCCCAAGGAGAAAGTCTTTTAAATTCATGGCTGCAGTCACCATCTGTAGTGATATTGGAGCCCAAGTAAATAAACCCTGTTATTGTTTCCATTGTTTACTCATTTATTTGTGGTAAAGTGATGGGACCAGATGCCATGACCTTACTATTTGAATGTTGAGTTTTAAGCCAGCTTTTTCATTCTCCTCTTTCCCCTTCATCAAAAGGCTCTCTAGTTCCCCTTGGCTTTCTGCCATGAGGGTGGTGTCACCTGCATATCTGAGGTTATTGATATTTCTCCCAGCATCCTTGATTCCAGCTTGTGCTTCATCCAGCCCCACATTTTGCATGATGTACTTGCATATAAGTTAAATAAGCAGGGTGACAATATACAGTCTTGATGTACTCCTTTTCTATTTTGGAACCAGTCCATTCTTCCATGTCCAGTTCTAACTGTTGCTTCCTGACCTACATACAGGGATCTCAGGAGGCAGGTAAGGTGGTCTGGTATTCCCATTTCTTTAAGAATTTCCCACAGTTTGTTATGATCCACACAGTCAAAGACTTTAGCGTACTCAATGAAGTCGATGTTTTTCTGAATTCTCTTGCTTTTTCTATGATGTCCAATGAATACTGGCAATTTGATCTCTGGTTCCTTTGCCTTTTCCAGATCCAGCTTAGAAGTTCTCAGTTCATGTACTGTTGAAGCCTAGTTTGGCGAATTTTGAGCATTACTTTGCTAACGTGTGAAATGAGTGCAATTGTGTGGTAGTAAGAGGGTAACAGGCAGGAAGGCCAGGGGTCTCCAAACGGAGGAAAGAGGCTGTAAGTGCCAGACACTTTTATCTCTCTTAAGCGGCAGGAAGAAACAAACGAGAGATATGTTTTTCCTTCTCTATACAAATTTAAAAGGAGGTTTATCTTAACATGCTGTGTTGCCATGACACCTGGTCTCACCTAAAGCTAACTGCTCTCAAACCTTGAGTTAACCAAGACATTTCTTTTTCTTATGGAAATGTTGTCTGAAGCTATGTTAATGTACCCCAGACTCTATCTTCAAGTTGGTTCCTTCAAATGGCCTAACCTACATACTCAGGTACTGTTCCCCTAATCTATGTAAACGAAACTATTTCTTGGTATTCTGTTCTTCTACAAGATTCAAGTCAATCGTTTTACGGCCAGGGATGGATTATCTGGTGCCATTCTAAATTTTATGACATTCCTTTCTTTTCATTAACAGACTGACTAAATAACATACAGCTAATGACTAGGAGGGGGGTACTCTTTTGCCCCCTTCTGATGCCTGTGTCAGAAGCTTTCTCTATATCCTTTATACTTTAATAAAACTTGATTACACAAAAGCTCTGAGCGATATAGCCTCGTCTCTGGCCCAGGATTGAATTCGTCTCCCCCGGAGGCCAAGAATCCTGGCGTCTTATCAAATTCAGCAACAACCTTTCAGTAGTTTGAACATTCTTTGGCATTGTTGTTCTTTGGGATGGGAATGAAAAAAGACCTTTATGAACACTGCTGAATTTTCCTACTTTGCTGGTATATTGAGTGCAACACTTTAACAGCATTCATCTTTTAGCATATGACATTGCTCAGCTGGAATTCCATTATATCCACTAGCTTTGTTCATAGTAATGCTTCCTAAGGCCCACTTGACTTTGCACTCTAAGATGTCTGGCTGTAGGTGTGTGATCACACCATCGTGGTTATCTGGGTCACTAAGATCTTTTTTGTATATTTCTTCTGTGTATTCTTGCCACTTCTTCTTAATATCTTCTGCTTCTGTTAGATCCACACAATTTCTGTCATTTATTTTGCCCAAATTTATTGTTCCCTTGGTATCTCTAATTTTCTCGAAGAGATCTCTAGTCTTTCCTATTCTATTGTTTTCCTCTAATTCTTTGCATTGATCACTGAGGAAGGCTCTCTTTTCTCTCCTTGCTATTCTTTGGAACTCTGCATTCAGATGGTTTTATCTTTCCTTTTCTCCTTTGACTTCAGCTTCTCTTCTTTTCTCAGCTATTTTGTAAGGCCTCTTCAGACAACCATTTTGCCTTTTTGCATTTCTTTTTCTTGGGAATTGTTTCAGAATGGCCTCCTGTACAATTTTTAAGAACTACTGTTCATAGTTGTCCAGGCACTCTATCAGATCCAATCTCTTGAATATGTCACCTGTACTCTATAATCCTAAGGTATTTGATTACGTTTTACCCGTATTGCATAATGATTTTACCTACTTTCTTCAATTTAAGGCTGAATTTTACAATAAACAGTTCATGCTCTGAGCCACAGTCAGCTCCCAGTCTTGATTTTGCTTACAATACAGAGCTTTGGCATCTCTGGCTGCAAAGAATATAATCAATCTGATTTTGGTATTGACCATCTGGTTATGTCCATGTGTAGAGTCAACTCTTGTGTTGTTGCAAATGGGTGTTTGCTATGACCAGTGTGTTCTCTTGGCAAGACTCTTGTTAGCTTTTGCCCAGCTTCATTTTGTATTCCAAGGCCAAACTTGCCTGTTACTCCAGGTATCTCCTGACTTCCTACTTTTGCCTTCCAGTCCCCTATGATTAAAACGATATCTTTTTCTTGGTATTACCTCTAGAAGGTCTTGTATCTCTTTGTAGATCCATTCTACTTGAGCTTCTCCACAATTAGTGGTTGGGGCATAGACTTGGATTACTGTGATAGTGAATGGTTTACCGTGGAAAGGAACAGAGATCATTCTGTCATTTTGGAGACCGTATCCAAGTACTGCATTTTGGACTCTTCTGTTGACTATGAGAGATACTCCATTTATTCCAAGGGATTCTTATTCACAGTAGATGGCAAAAGCCCTGTAGGTGCCCAGGAATGTGGGGAGGTAGGAGAGGTTTGCTGCCTAGGAAACAGGTATGAGGTTCCCACTAGCATCTCTAGCCTATGTCTTTAGAAACTTCACATCATGCAGGTCTCATGTCCCCTGTGGGACACATTTTCCCTCTGGGGTGTAACACAGCAGACACACAAGTCAGAGGCAGCAACACGGACACCAGGAAAGCAGGGGCTGGAGCTCAGACTGACTCCCCTGGACTCATGGCAGGAGGAGGGGCAGGAGTACCTTCAGCAGAATAAAGGTCCTGGCATCACAAGTGAACTGGCGCTTGGGGATGGTTTCATGTGTTAGCAACTCGGGGCAGTTTTTATTGGACAGCTCTCCATATGTTAACTTCATCATCCCTGTGGTGGGTACAAAAACATCCCACTCTGTGGATGAGAACTGTGGTGATAGGGGCTGATCCTGGGGTGAGAGGCATCAGGATTCTTAGGCCAAGATGGATACCTGGGGATGGAGTTAATACAGGATTAACTGTAGAAAAATGCAGAAAGGCTCCTTGGGGAACATGAAGGGAAATCCTATCACAACCTCTCTCTGAGATTCCCACATGTAAATAAACAATGGTTTTGCATCTGGACAAATTATGGCCTGGTCCTTGAGGGCATGTGGGAAAGGAGACGGGGCCCAGGTTCCTTTGGAAGCAGGACACTAGGAGGGACCCAGGGGAGGGTCAGGGTGCCTCTGTGACCTGGTCATGTGCCTGCCCTGAACTTTGTTGCTGGTGGGGATTCCTGGCCCTTGTGCACGGAGATGGAGCACGGCGCTCCATGGTCGGGCTCCTGTCTGCATTCCCATGAGGAGCCCTATGAACACAGTGTCTGCCAGCCAGGCAGAAAGACTCAGGGCACCAGTCAGCTGCCTGTGGTGCTTCTCAGAACTACAGACATCTCCCCTCCAGACACACGCCCACCACTCTCTGTACAGACCTCCACCAAGGGCACAGACAGCTGTCCACCAGACAGCCTTGGGTCCACACTGGCAGAGCAGAGCACCTCAGGGATCCTGCTTCCCCAAGCCAGCCTGTCCTCAGGTGTGAGCGTGACAGGACCCCCAGGTCACCACGTGCCAACCAACCTGATCCTGCCCAGAGGGAGAATCTCCCCTCAAGTCCCACTTCCCTGCACATGGAGATGAGGGCAGGTGGCACTGCCCAAGGAGGGCTCCCAGTGGCAGCCAGGCCTGGTGTGTACAGCTCTAGGTTGACTGGGATTACCTTAGGTGACCTCCTGGTAAAGGGCCAGAGGCATCCAAGTTGAGCACTGAAACACCTGGAACATCTGAAAAACCCCTCCCTCCAGGGTTTCCTGAAGCAGAAGCCCTGGCCAGTCGAGACACAGCTGGAGAACGTCCTTCTGGATGAAGACTCTCCAGCCAAGGAACCCCCAACTGGCTGTAGCGCTGTTGCTAGAAGGTGGGTGCCTGGTTACAGGGTTCCAAGTTCTGGTAGGGTATGCCATCAAGGAAGTGACTTCACAACCCGCTGGCCCCTTCCTTGGATTGACAGTTGACATCCCTGCATATAGCCCTCAGGGACCTGACCACTCATCCCTCATCCACGCAGCCTCACATATATGCACCACACAGTCCTCCACACAGCTCCTGGGCAGGCTGTGTGTGCATCTCTGAGTTGACAGACCTGGGTCCAGACTCACCTCCCGATTCCCACCTGTTCTCCGTCCTGCATGAGTCCCTGTCTCTCAAAGCCTGTTGGTGTCCCCACCTGCACACCAGGGCTGATGCCCTCATGGACTTCTAGGGATGTCCTCAGACATAGGTGGGACATGACCTGGAAAATATGGGAGTCCGTGTCTCAGGCAGGCAGTTCCTCCAGCCCCTGTAGGTTCGTCTTTTTACCGTCCTCCTATCTGTCCCTCTTCTGATGCCAACACACAGTCCTTTTCATATTCACTGTGCTTGGGTGTGTGTGTGTGTCTGTGTCGGTATCTGTGCTCACTATCTAGAGGCCAGAGGAACACTGCCCCCAAATAGGGAGGGATGGTAAGAGAATTCTAGAATCTCAGGTTATATAATTTCTAATGGATTAAAAGCTTGAACAGAACTACTGAAACCATTTAGCTCATAGAAATAAAGGGGTATTGTACTCCTCCTGTACATCAGTCTTGGCTATGAAGTTAGGGTGTGATTCCAAAAGCAAAAGAAGCAGAAGGAAGAGTGAACAAGTGAGAGTACATCAAAGTCAAAAGCCTCAGCATCGGGAACCATCAATAAAAGGAGAAATGAAGTATGAAATGGAGAACATACTGGCAATTGTCATGTCCAATAAGGGTTCGTATCCAAAATATATAGAAAGGCACACAATTCAAAAGCAAAGAAGCCCACAAGGAACCTCATTGAGAAATGGGGGTAAGCTCTGATTGGTCTGAGAAGGCCTTACAAATACCTCGGAAATGAAGAGAAACAAAACACCTGTGAGACAAGGAAAGATATACCCATCTTAAATCAGAGTTCCAAAAAATATGAAAGACAGGTAAGAAACCTTAAATGAAAAATGCAAAGAAATAGAGGAAAGCAATAGAATGGGAAAGACCTGAAATCTCTTCATCACAATTAGAGATACTAAGGGAATATTTCATGTAAAGATAGGCACAATAAAGGACAGATATGGTATGGAGCTAACAGAAGCAGAATATATACAGAAGAGGCAAGAACACACAAAAGTGTTATACAAAAAAAAGGTATTAATGACCTGGACAACTACAATGGGGGTTGTCACTCACCTAGAGCCAGACATCCTTGAGTATGAAGTCAAGTGTGTCTAAGGAAGCATTACTACAAATAAAGCATGTAGAGGGGATAGTCCCTGCACTGAGTTCTTTAAGATGTTGCTGTGAAAGTGCTGCACTCAATATGCCAGCAAATTTGGAAAACTCAGCATTAGCTGCAGGGCTGGAAAAGTTCAGTTTTCATTCCAATCCCACAAAAGAATCTTCAAAGTACTGCATAACTGTGCTCATTCCACCGGCTAGCAATTTAATGCTCAAAATTCTTCGAGCTAGGTCAACAATAAATGAACCAAGAGATTCCAGATGATGAATTAGATTTCCAAAAGGCAGAGAAACTAGACATCAAATTGCCAACATCCACTGGATCATAGAAAAGCAGGTAATTCCAGAGAAACATCTACTTCTGCTTCATTGACTACACAGAACAAAGCCTTTGACTCTGTGGATCATAACAAACTGGAAAATTCTTCAAGAGTGGGGAGTAGCAGAAAAATATACCTGCCTCCTGCAAGAACTGTATACAGGTCAAGAGGCAACAGTTAGAGGCAGGCATGGAATGACAAACTGGGTCAAATTTGGGAAAGGAGAACATCAAGGCTGTATATTGTCACCCTGCTTATTTAACTTCGAGGCAAAGTACATCATGCTAAATGCGGGGCTGGATGAAGCAGAAGCTGGAATCCAGACTGCCTGGAGAAATATCGGTAATCTTAGATATGCAGATAACACCACCCTAATCGCAGATGGTGTGATCCCTCCCCTAGAGCACATGGTATGATCACTTACCTAGAGCCAGACATCTTGGGATGCAAAGGCAAGAGGGCCTTAGGAAACATCACTACAAACAAAGCTAGCGAAGGTGACGGATTCCAGTGGAATGATCACAAGTCCTAAAAGATGAGGCTCTGAAAGTTCTGCACTCAACATGCCTGAAAATTTGGAAAACTCAGCAGTGGCCACAGGCCAGGAAAAGGTCAGTTTTGACTCCAGTCCCAAATAAAGTCAATGGCAAAAAATGCTAAAACTACTGCACAATTTTACTCATCTCACATGCTAGCAAAGTAATGCTCCAAATTCTCCAAGCCAGGCTTCAACTGTACTTGGACCATGAGCTTCCAGATGTTCAAGTTGGATTCAGAAAAGCCAGAGGAATCAAAGATCATATTGCCAACATCTGTTGGATCATGGAAAAAGCAAGAGAATGCCAGAAAAACATGCTCTTCTGCTTTATGGATGACGCCAAAGGCTTTGACTGTGTGGGATCACAACAAACTGTGGAAAATTCATCAAGAGATGGGGATACCAGCCCATCTGACCTGCCTCCAGAGAACTCTGTATGCAGGTAGAGAGACAACAGTTAGAACTGGACGTGGGCCAACAGACTCGTTCCAAATCAGGAAAAGAGTACGTCAAGGCTGTATATTGTCACCCTGCTTCTTTAACTGATATACAGAGGACATCATGAGAAACGCTGGACTGGATGAAGCACAAGATGTAATCAAGAATGTGGAGAGAAATATCAATCACCTCAGATTTACAGACGACACCACCCTTATGGCAGAAATCAAAGAGGAACTAAAGAGCCTCTTGATGAAAGTGAAAGAGCAGAGTGAAAATGTTGGCTTAAAACTCAACATTCAAAAAAGTCAGATCATGGCATCTGGTCACATCACTTGGTGGCAAATAAATGGGGAAACAGTGGAAAGAGTGACAGACTCTATCCTTTGGAGCTCCAAAATCTCTGCAGGTGGTGACTGCAGCTATAAAATTAAAAGACGCTTGCTCCTTGGAAGAAAAGTTATGCCCTAACCTAGACAGCATATTAAAAAGCAGAGACATACTTTGCCAATGAACGTCCGTCTACTCAAAGCTATGGTTTCTCCAGTAGTCAAGTGTGGATGTGACAGCTGGATTGTAAAGACAGCTGAGCACCAAGGAATTGATATGTTTGAACTGTGGGGCTGGAGAAGACTCTTGACAGTCCCTTGGGCTGCAAGGAGAGGGGCGACCAACAAGCCTGCTCAAGTGACAACCCGTGATCCACAGTGTGACCACCTGTCCGCTTCCTGAGGGCAGCCTGACATAGTGCCCTGACCCTCCCCCTGCCCTGCCCCCTGGTGTCACCACTGCGAGGGCAGGCTGGCCGTCTACTCTGGTCACTGCATCTCGGGAACACGAAGCGGTCCCAAGAGTATCTGGCCCAGGAGGGCACACACAGACTCTGTCACCTTACCAGGCCTCCTGCGGGCCTCTTAACACCTCAGATTGACCTCCTACATCTAAAGACTGCCTCATCCAATAGGGATGCACCTTCATCTCCTCCTGCCACTAACACTCATCCTTTACCAGTGAGGGCTCAGCTGTCCCCTGAGTGTCAAAAGGTCCCCTGAGCACCAGCTGAGCAACCCCAGCTGAGGTTCCACGAGACAGTGAGCAGGATGCTCTCTACACTTTGTGTTCTGGGTCGCAGAATTGGGGGTAGAGGCAGGACTGGGATGGACAGGGGACGGGTATGGACTCTCATGGGGTGGACTGTGACCTCTGACATACCAGAAACACTTCTGAGCACCCCAGACCCCTCCACAGCTCTCTTGGCCTCCTTTCCTCTTTTCCAGGAGAAGCCCTCCAGACCTTGGCCCCCAGTAGGATCCAGACCATGTGAGACTCAGGATTCTTCTAGCCCTGCCCATCCAGCAACCTCATTAGTCCTGGCAGCTCTCTGGGGAAGGGAGTCACTCCCTCTTGAATTACAATCCACTCACATTTTCAGCTGGTGCAGGGGTCCACCATCCTCATCGCAGTAAGGGAGGATGCATCCATACCTACAGGAGGCCAGAAAGGTGTAACATGGACAGTCCTGGAGACAGGCCCAAATGTGAAGGCTAGTGCGACAGGGTTCCCCCTCTCCCCCAGTCCCTCACCCCAAGAGAACTGAAGCCCTGGGGGGCAGGACTGCTCTCTGCTTGATGCATTACATGATGCTTGTTCCTAGAAAATTGCCTGCACCTTGTGCACCTTCCTCTATATTTCAAGAGCAAAAGAGCCCAACCAGCCCCTTCCGAGTTTGTGGGACACCACTGATCACTTCCAGGGACCTCTGCTCTCACTCTCCCAGAACAGGGCACCTCTCATACCTCACCTTGCAATTAGGAAAATGCTTTGGGCCAAAGTCAAAGGCACAGAGACAACCGAGACAGAGGCTTGCTTGAGGTGAGGAGGAACTTGATGACTCGGCACAACCCCAGCCTTTCCAGGGGACCAGGTTCCAAAAGCACTTTCCAGGACACACCCACTTAGTCCCCACAGTCACCGTGGGGGCTGCTCCTCCCTTTCCCCTCATGTGCAGAAGGGGCCAACTGGGGCTCAGAGAGGTGGGCAGACATTCCCACAACTCACAGCTGGAAGCTGCCCGGGACCCCCTGAGTCCCGAGTTCCGGAGGGGAAGTGCTCACCTCATGAAGAGAAGGTCCAGCACCTGCTGGGGGTACCAAAAGCCCTGTAGGTGCCCAGGAATGTGGGGAGGCAGGAGGGGTCACGGCCCAGGAAGGCAGGCACCAGGTTGCCCACCAGCGTCTCCAGGCTGCGTCTCTGGACGCTTCACACCCTGCAGGTCTCATTCCTGTCCCCCGCGGACACACTTTCACCCTGGGGTGGAACACAGCAGAGACACGAGTCAGAGGCGGCACCAAAGACTCCAGGAAGGCAGGGGCTGGAGCTAAGACTGAGTCCCCAATAATACACAGAATAATAGGCAAGTTTGGCCTTGTAGTGCAAAGTGAAGCAGGGCCAAGAGTAACAGAGTTTTGTCAAGAGAACATGCTGGTCATAGAAAACACCCTTTAACAACAACACAAGACATGATTCTATCCATGGACATCACCAGGTAGTCAATACGAAAATCAGATTGATTATATTCTTTGCAGCTGAAAACGAAGAAGCTCTACATAGTCAGCAAAAACAAGACTGGGAGCGGACTGTGGCTCAGATCATGAGCTCCTATTGCAAAATTCAGGCTTTAATTGAACAAAGTAGAGAAAACCACTAGACCATTCAGATATGACCTACAATCAAATCCCTTATAATTATAGAGTAGAAGTGACAAACAGATTTAAGGTATTAGATTTCATAAACAGAGTGCCACCCAAATATCCACATCAGAAACAAGGGGCAACATGATTGAAAAATATCTCTAACACATTACATAGATTGTGAAAACATATTTTTAATAGACAGATGTTTATAGATGAATGAAGACAGGACGGGACAGAGGTGGACAGAGATAAGGGGTATAGACACAGACTTTAAATCTTTGTAATGTGTCACAAGGGAAAACTTCCAGTCACTGGCTCACCTTGCATTTTTACTTGTCCTGGATTTTGACTTTTTCCAAAACATGTTGTGTGTGTGTGTGTGTGTGTTGCTCAGTCATGCCGCCTCTTTGTGACCCCATGGGCTGTAGCCCACCAAGCTCCCCTGTCCACGGAATACTTCAGGCAGGGATACTGGAGTCCGTTGCCATTTTCTGATGAAGACTAACTAGGAAAGGGACCCTTTTAAACGGGGCAGTGTGTTTGTCATTAGCCGAGAAACAAAGAGGCAGAAGATGGGTGGATGCAGGTCTAAGTCAGACAGTGCCCTCTGGTGGCCCTATGGGGCTCTGTGGTTCCTTGTGCAGAAACAGTCTGAATTTTTCATTCTAAACTACCTGCCTGCAATGCAGGAGACCCAGCTTTAATCCCTGGGTTGGGAAGATCCCCTGGAGAAAGAAATGGCAACCTACAGGAGAATTCTGTGGACAGAGGAGCCTGGTGAGCTACAGTCCATGAGGTCGCAAAAGTCAGACATGATTGAGCTAATAACACACAAACTATCACTCAGGAATAAAAATGAATTAAGAATATTTTCAGATGAAAAAGACTACAAGTGTTTGCCTCTCTTCGGCTCTCACTGAGAATGAGGAAGGGTGTATTTAAGGAAGAAGTGAGTGAATCTCAGAAGGAAGGAGTAGAGGGTGAGAAACAGAGGCAGGAGATGGGTGGATGCAGGTCTAAGTCAGGCAGTCATTGACAGTGTGGATCAGTAGTAACAGTAACCAATGACTCATAAGAAGCATTAATCTCTGTGGTTCAGTGCTATTTCCTGGCCATCACCTGCCACCCTACCAGGATTCTGGAAGCATGAGCAGAAGTGGGAAGTGCGTATATATCTCTTTATACAATAATAATTTATAGCTATCTATGACAATCCACTCCAGTGTTCTTGCCTGGAGAATCCCAAGGATGGCAGAGCCAGGTGGGCTGCCATCTATAGGGTCACACAGACTTGGACACAACTGAAGCGACTTAGCAGCAGCAGCAGCATATCATAAGAATTATACACCATGAACAAGTGGTATTTCTTTTTGGAATGCAAGAATGCTTCAACCTAGAAAAATGCATCTGGATAGCACACAAATTAACAGAATAACAGCGAAAAAACATGTTCATCTCAGTTAATAGAAAAAAACAGTTGAAAAAATTAAGCACCTTTTCATCCTAAATTCACCTGACAAATTACATTTGAGGGATATTATCATGACATAATAATGCCATACATGTAAAACCCATAGCCAACATCACAGTCATTGGCAAAACATGGAAAATCTTTTCTTTGACTTGAGGAAGCATGTAAGAATACTGGGTTTTACCACTTCTAAGCAATAGTATGTGTAGTTTTAGACATGGCTGTCAGCAAAGACATATAACAAAATAAGTTGAATGAATGCATAAATCACCAACATTCAAATATGAAAAATGGAAGTAGAATTATCTATGTTCACATGTGACATGATTTCATAAGTAGAAATCCTAAGGATGCCACAAAAATATTATAAATAATAAATTAATTCAGCAAAGTAACATGGCACAAAAATTAACACTGAAATTCACCTGCATTTCTGTGCAGTAATAGGATCAGTTTGGAAAGGAAATTAAGAAAACAACCACATTTACAAACACATCAGAAAGAATAAATTACTGAGTTTCCCTGGGGACTCAGATGGTAAAGAATCTGCCTGCAATGCAGGAGACCTGAGTTTGATCACTGGGCAGGGAAGATCCCCTGGAGAAGGGCAAGGCCACCCACTCCAGTATTCTTGCCTGGGGAATCCCCATAGACAGAGGACCCTGGTGGGCTACAGTCCATGGGGTCGCAAAGCGTCGGACATGACTGAGCAACTAAGCACAGCACTGAGCAGTTAACTCAGGAGGTAAAGATTTGCACAGTGGAACCTTCCAAATGCTGCAAATAAAGTGTATGAGACAAATTCCATTTTCATGGATTAGAAGATATTTACCGCTGTTAAGATTTCAATATCAGCCTCTGTAACATACAATTGTAATTCAATCCCTATCAAAACTCCACAGAAATAAAAAACCCATCCAAAATAAAAAAAAAAAATCCTAAAATTCGCTACTTAACTAATTAAAATTCACTAATACCGAATTAATGCCCAAACTGCCAACCAATTTTGAGCAAGAAAAACAATGTGTGAAGACACATATTCCTTGATTTCAACATGATCACAAAGTTACAGTAATCACAACAGTCTGGTGCTGTCATAAAGCTAAAATTATATATCAATGGAAAAGAATTCAGAGGCCACCAAACCTTCACACATATGGTCAAATGATTTTTGACAAAAGTGGTAAGATCATTCAATGGGGGAAAGACAGTATTCCTCAAAACAGTGCTGGGAGAACTTGACATCCATATGCCAAGGAATGAGGCTCACTTCAACTCAGTCACTCAGTCATGTCTGACTCTTTGGACTGCAGCACGCCAGACCTTCCTGTTCATCACGAACTCCCAGAGTTTACTCAAACTCATGTCCATTGAGTTGGTGATGCCATCCAACCATCTCATCCTCTGTTGGTCCCATCTCCTCCCATCTTCAATCTTTCCCAGCATCAGGGTCTTTTCAGGGACTCTCAAGGGTCTTCTCCAACACCACAGTTCAAAAGCATCAATTCTGCGGTGCTCAGCTTTCTTTACAGTCCAACTCTCACATCCGTATATGACTACTGGAAAAACCACAGCTTTGACTAGATGGACCTCTGTTGGCAAAGTAATGTCTCTGCTTTTTAACATGCTGTCTAGGTTGGTCATAACTTTTACAAAGGAGCAAGCGTCTTTTAATTTTATGGCTGCAGTCACCATGCAGGGATTCTGGGGCCCAAAATACAGGGTGTCACTGTATCCCCATCTATTTGCCATGAAGTGATGGGACCAGATGCTGTGATCTTAGTCTCCTGAATGTTGAGCTTTAAGACACTTTTTCACTCTCCTCTTTTACTTTCATCAAGAGGCTCTTTAGTTCTTCTCTTTCTGCCATAGGTTTGGTGTCATCTGCATGTCTGTGGTTATTGATATTTCTCCCAGCAATCTTGATTCCAGCTTTTGTTTCATCCAGCCCAGCATTTCTCACGATGTGGCTGGAGCTGTGGAAACAAGATTTATAAAGGCTAACTGGAAAATGAATCAAGAGACATATCCAGAGGTAAACCTACACACCTATTTGTCACCTTATCTATGACAAAAGAGACAAGGATATACAATGGAGAAAAGATATTTTCTTCAATAAGTGGTGCTGGGAAAACTGGACAGTTTCATGTAAAAGAATAAAAGCAAAACAATCTCTAACACCACACATAAAAATAAACTCAAAATGGATTAAAGATCTAAATGTAAGAATAGGCACTATAAAAACATTAGAGAAAAAAACTAGGCAGACCATTCTCTGACATAAATCGCAGAAAGATCTTCTATAAGCCACTTCCTAGAGTGATGAAAATAAAAACAAAAATAAAAAAATGCAGCCTCATCAAACTTAAAAACTGACCCTTGCGAGATAGTGTTCTCCCACAATGAAAAGAGCCCACAGAAAGGAAGAAAATATCTGCAGATGAAGTGACCAACAGGGCATTAATGTTCAAAATATGGAGCAGCTCATGCAGGTCAACATTTAAAAAAAAAAACAAACTAATATCCCCAATCAAAAATAGATGAAAGATCTAAACACACATTTCTCCAAAGAAGGTATACACGTGGCCAAGGGGAACATGAAAAGACACTGAACATCATTAATTATTAGAGAAATACAAATCAAAACTACAATGAGGTATCAGCTCATACCAATCAGAATGGCCATCATCAAAACATCTACAAACAATAAATGCTGGAGAGGGTGTGGAGAAACGGGAAGCCTCGTACATTGTTGGTGAGAATGTAGATTGGTACAGCCACTATGGAAAAGATTATCAGTTCAGTTCAGTCACTCAGTTGTGTCTGACAGTATGAAGGTTCTTAAAAGACTAAAAATAAGACTTACCATATGATGTAGTAATCTTACTCTTGGGCATATATCCAGAGAAAACCATAATTGGAAAAGATACATGTTCCCCAATGTCCATTGCAGCACTATTTACAATAGCCAGAAGACGGAAGCAACTAAATGTTCCTCAGTGGAGAAATAGACAAAGAATATGTGGCTCATATTTGCAATGGAGTATTCCCAACTCTTAAAAAGAACAAAATAATGCTATGTGTGCAACATGGATGAACCTAGAGATTGTCATACTGAGTGAAGTCTGATATAGAAAGACAAATATCATATGAGGTCAGTTACATATGGAATCTAAAAGAATGGTACATATAAACCTATTTACAGCAATAGAGTCTCAGATGTAGAGAACAAACTTATGGTTACAAAAGAAGGGTGAAGGATAAATTAGGATTGACGAATATACTCTACTATACATAAAATAGATAAAGATCTACTGGAGAGCACAGAGAACTCTTCAATTCTTTGTAATAACGTATATGGGAAAAGAATCTAAAAAAAGAGGGTATATAACTGATTCACTTTGCTGCACAGCAGAAACTCAGCACTGTAAAGAATGATATTACAATTAAACTTTAAAATAATAAAACAGTGAATCAAGACACATAAATATAAGCGCTGAAAACACAGAACCTTGTCTCTCTCACAATTATTAAAACCACTGTTCATTGTTCTGACTTTGATGCTTCCTCAGCATATACAGGATTTTAGCCAAGTTCCCTGGGGGTTGGGCAGATGGGTGGCAGGGAGTGAAGCATTCTCAGTGGTTTTGGGATTGAAGACAATGTGGGCTGGCCTTGGCTGTGCTGAGCAGGCCTCCCCCTGGACTGACTCCCACTGAGACCTACTGCCCACCTGAACACTGCCTCACAGGGGTCAGGGACATACCCAGTGTCACAGGAGCAGATGATTTGTTACACAAACACTCACATCACAAGGAAGGATCAACATGCCTGAAAACTATCTCTGATAATGTTACATAGATTTTCCAAAGGAGTTTCAGAGAGATCATAACCTATAGATGCATGAGGTGGAGAAAAGAAGAAACAAAGTTGCTGGCACAAAATTTCACCCATCTATATCCCACTGGTGCAGTGGTAAAGAACCCACCTGCGAATGTAGGAAACACATGAGATATGGGTTCCGTCCCTGGGTCAAGAAGATGCTTCTGGAGTAGGAAATGGCAACCTACTCCAGTATTCTTGCCAGAAAAATCCCATGGACAGAGGAGCCTTGCCTGTAGTCCATGGGATCACAAAGTGTTGTACTTGACTGATCGACTGAGCACACATATGTGTCACAAGGGACAACCTTCCAACAGTGGCTCACCTTACATGTGTTCCTTGTAATGGCTTTTCACTAGTTTTCAAATGAAACTGGAAATGAAAAGAATGTCAATATATTTTAAAGAAATTATCTTAAGTTTATCAAACATGTTCTGAGGAAGTTTAACATGAAAAGGACTCTTTCGAATGGGACAGTCAGTCAGTTCAGTGGCTCAGTCATGTCTGACTCTTTGCAACCCCATGGACTGCAGCACACCAGGCTTCCCTGTCCGTCACCAACTCCCAGATGCTACACAAACTCATGTTCATTGAGTCAGATGCCATCCAGCCATCTCATCCTCTGTCGTCCCCTTTTCCTCCCGCCTTCAATATTCCTTAGAATCAGGGTCTTTTCCAATAAGTTGGTTCTTCGCATCAGGTGGCCAAGGTATTGGAGTTTCCGCTTCAGCCTCAGTCCTTCCAATGAATATTCAGGATTGATTGCCTTTAGGATTGACAAGTTGGATCTCCTTGCAGTGTTTGCCATAAGGAGCTACACACTGCCCTCTGGTGGCCCTGTGAGAAATAGCAGGAGCACTGCAGGGCTCCGTGGGTCTGTCTGCCAAAGAGGCCACAATCAAGTGCCACCTTCACAGTCTTGCTATAAGAGTAAACCAAATTCTGCAAGTCTCAATGTTTGGGAGGAGCCGTCTAGTGGAAATCATTGCCTTGACTATGACACAATACATCACTTTCCAAGTGCAGAATTTCAGAGAGTGATGGTTGAGCCCCTGAGTTAGGCCCTGGGACCACAACAGACAATAGAGAGGAGGTAGCCACCTGTTGGGACCTGTAGGGAAAGGATGGGATCCTGCTGGGTGGGATCACTTACCTGTCTGCAGTCCCGTGAGGAGCCCTGTGAACACAGTGCCTGCCAGCCGGGCAGAAAGTCTCAGGGCACCAGTCAGCTGACTGTGGTGCTTCTCAGTCCTACAGACATCTCAGGTCCAGACACACATGCACCACTCTCTGCACAGACCTCCACCGAGGACGCAGACGCCCAACCACCTGCCAGCCTTGGGTCCACACTGACACAGAGCAGAGCACCTCAGGGATCCTGCTTCTCCACTGCCAGCCCGTCATCAGGTGTGACAGTGACAGGACCCCCAGGTCACCACGTGCCCACCAAGCTGCTCCTGCCCAGAGGGAGAACCTCCCCTCAAGTCCCCCTTCCCTGCACATGGAGATGACGGCAGCTGGCACTGGCCAGGGGGGGCTCCCAATGATGGCCAGGCCTTGTGTGGCCAACTCTAGGTTGAATGGGATTACCTTAGGTGACCTCCTGGTAAAGGACCAGAGGCATCCCGGTTGAGCACTGAACCGCCTGAAACATCTGAGAAACCTCTCCCTCCAGGGTTTCCTGAAGCAGAAGCTCTGGCCAGTCGAGACACAGCTGGAGAACAACCTTTGGATGAAGACTCTCCAGTCAAGTGAGCCCCAACTTGCTGTGACGTTGTTGCTAGAAGGTGGGTGCCTGCTTACAGGGTTCCAAGGTCTGGTAGGGTCTGCCATCGAGGAAGTGACTTCACCAACCAGGGGCCACTTCCTTGGATTGAAAGTTTACACTCCTGAACATAGCCCTTGGGATCCTGACCGCTCATCCCTCATCCAGGAAGCCCTGGGCCTCACACAGTTGCACCACACAGCCCTCCACACAGCTCCTGGGCAGGCTGTGTGTGCAGCTCTGAGTTGACAGACCTGGGCCCAGACTCACCTCCAATTTGTCACCTGTTCTCCATGTTGGATGAGTAACTGTCTCTCAAAGCCTATCTGTGTCCCACCTGCACACCGGGGATTATGCCTGCATAGACTTCTAGGGATGTCCTCATACATAAGTGGGACAAGTCCTGGAACATGTGGGAGTCGTGTCTCAGGCAATCAGTGCCTCCAACCCCTGTATATTATTCTTATTACCTTCCTCATATCTGTCCCTCTTCTGATCCCAACCCACAGTCCTTATTAAATGTCAGTGTGAGTGTGCATTGGTGAGTGTATCCCAGTTCTCACTCTGGTAGGCCAGAAGAAATCTGCCCCTGTCAGGAGGAATAGGCAACAGCTTCCTAAGATCTCAGGGTTTCTAATTTCCAAAGCAAACCTAAAGAAAGGGTTCTCAGCTTTGGCCAAGGAGATCAAGACACTGTGACACAAGACATTAAAGGTGGCAGGGGCTGGAGCTGGGTTGACAGACTCAAGATCGTCTGGCCCCACTGTCCACACCCATAACCACAGTACAGGATGTGATGACACAGCTGCCTTCACAGGGCTCACAACCCAGCAGGCTCAGCATCTCAGGCTGGACACACAGAGGCCCAGGGACAAACTGGTGCTCACAGCCTGCCATCTGCCACACAGACTTGACCATCCCATCTGTTGTGGCCTTTATGTTCCTGTCCTTAAATCACCGTCATTTTTGAGATTGCATCCAAGCACACCATTTCAGACTCTTTTGCTGACTATAATGGCTACTCCATTTCTTCTGAAGGATTCTGGCCCACAGTAGTAGATGTAATAGTCATTTGAATTAAATTCACACATTCAGGTCCATTTTAGTTCACTGATCCCTAAAATGTCAATGTCCACTCTTTCCATCTCCTGTTTGACCACCTTCAATTTACCTTGATTCCTGGACTAACATTCCAGGTTCCTATGCAATACTGTTTTTTATCACATCAGACTTTACTCCCACCACCAATCACATCCAGAACTGGGTGTTGTTTCTACATTGGCACCATCTCTTCATTCTTTCTAGAGTTATTTCTCCAGTAGCATATTGAGCACCTACTGACCTTGCGAGTTCATCTTTCAGTATCATATCTTTTTGCTTTTCATACTGCTCATGGGATTCTACAGGCAAGAATACTGAAGTGGTTTGCCATTCCCTTCTCCAACAACAAAGAAGCCAAAAATATAAAAGTTAGGTAAGGACAGTCTCTGCAATAAATGATGTTGGGAAAACTGGACACATACATGAAAAACAACCAAACTGGACCACTATCTTACAATATGCAGAGAACTGAACTCAAAATGCATTAAGCCTTGAGTAGAAGACCTGAAACCAAACAACTAGAAAAAACAGGTAGAAACCTCTTTAACAGCTGTCTCAGAAATGATTTTTGGATCAGATTCTATATACAAAAGAAAAGCAAAAAGCAACAGCTGGAATTATAGCAGAGGTCAACAAAATAAAACAGAGAGAAATGAAATGAAATGAAATAGGAGAAAATATTTGCAATTCAAATATTTTGTAAGGGGCTAATATGTAAAATATATAAAGAATTCATACACCTGAATAGCAAACAAAAGAAACCAACTTCATTTAAAAAAGGGCCAAAGGTCTTAATAGACATTTTTTCCAAAGAATATATACAGATGGCAAACAGGCACAGGAAAAGATGCTTTACATCTATAATCATGAAAGAAATGCAAATCCACACCAACAGAAGTTACCCCCTCACATCTACAAAAATAGCCATCATCAAGAAGAACACAAATAAATGTTGGCAAGGATATGGAGAAAAAGAAATACTTGAACACTGTTGGTGTGAATGTAAATTGGTGAACCCAGTATGGAAAACATGATGAAGGCTCTTCAAAAATAAGACTACCTCATGATCCAGCAATGCACCTCCTGGACATATACTGGGAGAAAGCTGTCAATTGAAAGGATAATGCACTACTAGCTACAATGCCTAAGATGTGGAAGCAACCTAAATGTCCACTGCCAAATGGATAAAGAAGATGTGGTGCATATACACAATGGAATACTACTAAGCCATAAAAAGAATGAAATGATGCCATATGTAGCAACATGGATGGACCTGCAGATGATCATAGAAGTGAAGTCAGTCGACAGAGAAAGACAAATATCTTATGATACTGCTAATATGTAGACTCAAAAAAGTGATACACATGAACTTATTCACAAAATAGAAACTAATACACAAATTTTAAAAGCAAACTTACGATTACCAAATGGGACAAGTGAAGGGAAGGATAAATTAGGAGGTTGAGATTAATACACAGATGCTACTATATGTAAAATAATCAACAGGGACCTACAGTATAGCACAGGGAACTCTTCACAATATTGTGTAATAATTTATAAGAGAAAGAATCTGAAAAAGAATAGATCTATGAATATATATAACTCAATCACTTTGCTGTATACTGGAAACAAATACCATATTGTAAATCAACTATTCTCCAGTATAAAATAAAAATTAAATTAAAAATGAACTCATATAACTTAATAGCAAACAAAATAAATCTCTTTTTTCAAAGGGCAGAAATTTAAATAGACATTCTTTCAAAGAAGATATACAAATGATCAACAGGCACATGAAAAGATGCTCAACATTCTAAATCACTAGAAAAATGCAAATCCAAACTGCAATGCAGTATCACTGACCACATGCTATCACCAAAAAGATCAGAAATAACAAGCTGGGGAGTATGTAGAGAAAAACGAACCTTTAGACACTGTTGGTGGGAAGGTAGAATGGTACAGCCAGTATGCAAAACAGTATGGAGGGTCTTCAAAAACCAAAAAGTAAAATGACCTAATGATCCAGCAGTTTCACTCCTAGGTATACATATCTGAAGAAAATAAAAACGCCAATTGAAAAATATATATGGACTCCAATATTGGTACCATATTATTTACAATAGGCAAGATATGGAAGCAGTCTAAATGCCCAGCAGCATATGAGTTGAATAAAATAAATTACACACACACACAATGGAATACCACTCACCTATAGAAAAGAGTGAAAATTTACCATTTGTAAAACATGGATGGAATCCGAGAATATTATGCTTAGTGAAATAAATCAGAAAAATACAAATACTTACTGTATGTTATCATTTATTTCTGGACCCTAGAAAAGAAAACAGTAAAATCCCTGGTGATCAAGCGGTTAGGACTCGACACATGCACTAAAGGGAGTCTGGATTTGCTCCATGCTTGGGGAACTAGAATCCTGTAAGTTATGTGGCAGGGACTAAATAAATAAATAAATATAAATAAAAATGGGAACACTAAGTAATCAAACAGAAACATACTCACAGATATAAGGAACAAACACGTAGTTGCTAGTGGTGAGGAGTAGAGAGACAAGAAGGGTTAAAGGATTAAGAGTCACAAACTTCTATGTATAAAATAAATAAGCTCTGTGTTGTCAGGAGTTTTCACATGTAGTTTTAAACTTAAGCAAGGCACAGTTCTAAAAATGGGAATTTTTTATTGATGCTAAGGCAACGGTAAAAGAACCTTTATAAAATCCAACGGTTCAAAGGAATCAGTTCCTCAGGCCATCGCTAAATGAATGTGTGAGCAACTGTTAAAGTAATTTTACGAAAGTGGTTTGTTTGAAGTTTCTGTGTACTCTAGATTGAAACTTGGCAATTTGTGTTGTTCAGAAAATTATTCATGTAGCCTATCATGTCAAATTTATATGTATGAAATTGTTCAGTATCTTTACATAATTCTGTTCTATACAGGTTTTCTAGTTTTATTCATGCTACACTAATTTTTTATTGGCTTCACAGGGTTCATTTATTTCCATATAGAAAAATAATATTTTCCTTTTCCAAAACCCAGCATTTAGTTGTACCAATGAAGCAGAGTATGTACTTTCCAATTGGTACTCTTAGGTTTTCCATGTTTAATTCATCCTTCATTTCCAATGTTTAAAATTTTCGCTTCTATTCCTAGGTAGAATGATTGCTCTGTGTAACTTCAATCTTGCTAAATAAATAAAAAAATTCAAGTTTTTATTGGAAAAACAAAGCAAAGCACAGTTGCCATAAAGGAAAAAGGAAACCAATGAGGCTATAGTAATTGACAGATGTGAAAATATATTTTCAACATAGATGAGACAGATAAAATTCAGTGACATATAAAATATACCTCAAATAGCAGTGGGTCCTCATTTAGCCCCTGCACCGCACATGTGTGGAGCCCTGCCGGGAATGGGGCAGTTGTGGGTTCCTCTGTTCCTGTACTGAGCATGCGTAGGGCCCTCAGGAGTCATTCATAGGCTGAAATCTTAACATCTAAGGTGATGGTATGAGGAGGTGGGGCCGGTGGCTGTGATTAAGTCAGAGGCAGAGCCCTCATGGAAGAAGAGTGCTCTTGCAAAACAGGCCTGGGAGAGCCCCTCCTCTCTTCTGTCAGGTGGGAGTGCACTGAAAATAATCCTCCTATGAACCAGAAAGTGGTTCCTTACTAGTCATGGAATCTGCATTCACCTTGATCTTGGACTTCTCAGCACCTATAACTGTTAAGAAGTAAATTTCTGCTGTTCATATGTTACTTGGTCTATGGTATTTGTTACAGCAGCCCAGATGGAATAAAACAGCCTCTGATTCAGGCAGCCAGTGTCTGACTATAATTGCTATGGATATAAATAAGCAAGGCAAGAGGGTGAAGGCAGGGGGTGGGGAATGTTTTATTTTCACTGGAGTGATAAGTGATATCTTTGTGTTGGGAGGAACATGAAGGAAATGATACTTCAGAAGAATTCTAAATGTTCTTCTCCATAGGCCCTGGAATGCACTTGAGAAAATTAAAAATCCTTTCCTGACTGAAAACCAAAATAACACTTAACATAAATGGCAACAGGTAGAAAATTTTAGCTCCATCACATGAGCAAAAGCAACAACAAAAAAACATATTTATATACATATCAAACCCTGCAAACCAGCAAGGATCCAGTATCAGCAAAACATGCCTTTATGGCACCATGAACAACGGTCAGCAGAGACTACCATGGGAGGATTAGACCTCAAGTGCTTCATGAAATAGAACAATTTGACTACCTCATAAAAGAAATTCCTATAAATCTGTTAAAGTCCTAAAAGGCACTATTGGAACCATCAATGAATAAGACACTATGAAACACACCCATAATGGAGAACAGTATGGAGGTTCCTCCAACCTCACCCTATAGTAATGGACTGTGGAATATTAAAGACAATTGTAGACTTTATCACAGAGCAGGGAAGGCAGACCAAGTGAGACCCAACAGGAGACCAGTCACCAGTCACAATGTAGCAGGGAACACAAGGGAAAAGCATCCTCAGATGCCAAAGGAAACATCAAGAAATGGTCTGTAGATTTTTCATTCTAAACTATCACTCAAGAATAAAAGCACAATAAGAAAATTTTCAGATGAAAACATTTTCAGACTACGAGCATTTGCCTCTCTCAGGCTCTCACTGAGAGTGAGGAAGGATGTAGTTTGAGTGAGTCCCAGAAGGAAGACGTGAGGGCTTGCAGTGAGATGTAGGGGGCAGGAGATGGGCAGATGCAGGTTTAAGTCACATAGTCATTGACTGTGTGAAACAACACCCATGGATCAGTACTGATAATAATCATGAGAAATTAGAAGCATTAGCTTCTGTAATCCAGTACTGCATCTTGGCCACCTGCCACTCTACCAGGGTTTAGGAAGCCAGAGCTGAAGTTGTGAGCATGTGTGTGTGTATATATATATACATATATCATATATGTATATATGATATACATATATAAGTAATCATTTATATCAATTCATATAATAAGAACTGTACAATATAGACAAGTGCAATTTTTCCTGGAATGTAAGAATGCTTCATCATTGTAAAATGCATTGGTATCATGCACCACGTTGGAGAAGGAAATGGCAACCCACTCCAGAGTTCATGCCTAGAGAATCCTGTGGACAGAGGAGCCTGGTGGGGTGATGTCCATGGGGGTTGCACAGAGTTGGACATGACTGAAGCACCTTAGCAAGCAATCAAGCAAGCAACAATGAACCACATTCACATAACTTAGGGAAAAACCATGATCTCAATTAATGCAGAGAGGTCAATTTAAAAAATTCAAAACATTTTCATGATTAAAAAAAAAAAAAAAACAACAACACTTGACAAATAACACTTGAAGGAGACTACCACCAGAAAGTTAAAGTCCCTGATGGCTCATCAGTAAAGAATCTGCCTGCAATGCATGAGATGCAAGAGACAGAGGTCCGATCCCTGGATCAGGAAGATCCCCTAGAGGACGAAACATCAACCTACTTCACTATTCTTGACTAGAGAGCCCCATGGACAGAGGAGCCTGGTGGGCTACAGTGGAAAAGGTCGTGAAGAATTGGACACAACTGACTACACACAGACAAGTAAAACTCACAGCCAACATCACAGCCAATGATGAAGACTGAAAATGTTTCCTTTGAGATTAGCAAACATGTAAGAATGCTAGGTTTTGCCACTTCTATGCAACACAGCACTGAGAGTCTTAGCCATAGCAGTCAGGAAAGATAGACATACAGACAGACAGATAAATCAGTGACATTTCAATCTGAAAAGAGGTAGAATTATCTATGTCCACCCATGACAAGATCTCAAATGTAGAAATCCTAAGTATGCCACAAAAAATGTTATAAATAAAAAATTAATTCAGCAAAGTAACAAAGACATTCACCAAAGTCAATGCTGAAAATCAGTGGCACTTCTGTACATTAATGATCAAAGTGAAAAGGAAATTAAGAAAACAGTTTTGTTTACAACTGTCTCAGGAAGAATAAACTCCTTAGTGATTAACTGAACAAAAAGTGAAGACTTGCACAGTGAAAAGTCAAACTTTGTGAAGACATTAAATGACACAAATCCTATTTTCATACACTGGAAGACTTATTGTTAAGATCTCAATACTAACCATCACAATTTACAATTCCAATGCAATCCTAATCAAAACTCCACCCTTAACCCAAATGCATATCCTAAAACACTTTACAACTAATATACCCCCAAATAGCCAAACAATGAAAAGAAGAAAATGTAATATGGGAGAATACCATTACTGATTTCAAAACTTACTGCTAAGCTATAGTAATCAAAACAGTCTGGTACTGGTATGGATCACAGCCTTATAGTGGTGAAGGGGTTTTCACAATTCAGTGAAGCCATCAACCACGGTATACAGAGTCACCCAAGATGGATGGGTCATAATGAAGAGTGCTGACAAAAAATGGTCCACTAGGGGATGAAATGGCAACCAACTTTAGTATTCTTGCCTAGAGAACACCATGAACAGTAAGAAAAGGCAAGAAGATATGACACTGTAAGATGAGTCCCCCAGGTCAGAAGGCATTCAGTATGCTAAACTGGGGAAGAGTGGAGGGCAACTACTAACAGCTCCAGAGAGAAAGAAGGGGCTGGGCCAAAGCAGAAATGATGCTCAATTGTGACTGTGTCTGGTGGTGAAAGTAAAGTCCCATGCAGTAAAGAACAGTATTGCATAGGAACCTGAAATGTTAGGTTCATGAATCAAGGTAAATTGGATGTGGTCAAGCAGAAGATGGCAAGATTGAACATCGACATCTTAGGAATCAGTGAACGAAAATGGACTGGAATGGGTGAATTTAATTCAGATGACCATTATATCTACTACTGTGGGCAAGAATCCCTTAGAAGAAATGGAGCAGGCCTTGTAGTCAACAAAAGAGCCCAAAATGCAGCACTTGGGTGAAGTCTCATAAATGGCAGAATGATCTCTGTTCGTTTCCAACGCAAACCATTCAATATCACAGTAATCCTAGTCTATGCCCCAAACACTACTGCCAAAGATGCTGAAGTTGACTTGTTCTATGAAGACCTACAAGACCTCCTAGAACTAACATTAAAGGGAAAAAAAGGAAAGAAAATATGTCATTTTCATCATAAAGGATTGGAATGCAAAAGGAGGAAGTCAAGAGATATCCAGAATAATAGGCAAGTTAGGCCTTGTATTGCAAAATGAAGCAGGGCCAAGACTAACAGAGTTTTGTTAAGAGAACATGCTGGTCATAGAAAACACTCTTTAACGACAACACAAGACATGACTCCATCCACGTACATCACCAGGTGGTCAATACGAAAATCAGATTGGTTATATTTTTTCAGCTGAAGACGGAGAAGCTCTACATAGTCAGTAAAAACAAAACTGGGAGCCTACTGTGGCTCAGATCATGAGCTCATATCGCAAAATTCAGGCATCAATTGAAAAAAGTAGACAAAACCACTAGTCCATTCAGATATGACTTACAATCAAATCCCTTACAATTATGGGAGTGAGAAACAGATTTAAGGGATCAGATTTCACAAACAGAGTGCCACCCAAAGATTCACATCAGAAAGAAGGGCAACATGATTGAAAAGTATCTCTAACACATTACATAGATCGTGAAAAGATATTTTTCATAGACAGATGTTTATAGATGAACGAAGAAAGGAGGGCACAGAGGTGGACAGAGATAGGGGGTTTAGACACGGACTTTAAATCTTTGTAATATGTCACAAGGGAAAACTTCCAGTCATTGGCTCACCTTGCATTTTTACTTGCCCTGGATTTTGACATTTTCCAAACATGTTCTGTGTGTGTGTGTTGCTCAGTCATGTCCGACTCTTTGTGACCCCATGGGCTGTAGCCCACCAAGCTCTCCTGTCCATGGAATTCTCCAGGCAGGAATACTGGAGTCCGTTGCCAATTCCTGATGAAGACTAACTAGGAAAGGGCCCCTTTTAAAAGGGGCAGTGTGTTTGTCATTGGCAGAAAAACACAGAGGCAGAAGATGGGTGTAAGTCAGACAGTTCCCTTTGGTGGCCCTATGGGGTCTGTGGTTCCTTGTGCAGAAACAGTCCGAATGTTTCATTCTAAACCTGCCTGCAATGCAGGAGACCCAGCTTTAATCCCTGGGTTGGGAAGATCCCCTGGAGAAAGAAATGGCAACCTACTGGAGAATTCCATGGACAGAGGAGCCTGCTGAGCTACAGTCCATGAGGTTGCAAAGAGTCAGACATGGTTGAGCTACTAACACACAAACTATCATTCAGGAATAAAAATGAATTAAGAATATTTTCAGATGAAAAAGACTACAGTGTTTGCCTCTCTTAGGCTCTCACTGAGAAAGAGGAAGGGTGTATGTAAGGAAGAAGTGAGTGGATCTCAGAAGGAAGGAGTAGAGGGTGAGAAACAGAGGCAGGAGATGGGTGCATGCAGGTCTAAGTCAGACAGTCATTGACTGTGTGAAACAACACTCATGGAGCAGTAGTATCAGTCATCAATGACTAATACGAAGCATAAGTCTCTGTGGTTCAGTGCTATGTCCTGGCCATCACCTGCCACCCTACCAGGATTCTGGAAGCCTGAGTAGAAGTTGGAAGTGCATATATATCTCTTTATATAATAATCATTTATAGCTATCTATGACAACCCACTCCAGTGTTTTTGCCTGGAGAATGCCAGGGACGGCAGAGCCTGGTGGGCTGCCATCTATGGGGACACACAGACTTGGACAGCAGCAACAGCAAATAATAAGAATTTTACACTATGAACAAGTGGGATTTCTTTTTGGAATGCAAGAATGCTTCAAACTATTAAAATACATCTGGATAGCACACACCTTAATGGAATAAAGGGGAAAAAACATGTTCTTCTCCGTTAATAGAAGAAAGAGTTGAATAAATTAAACACCTTTTCATGATAAACTCACCTGACAAATTAAATTTGAGGGAAATTATCATGATATAATAATGCCATCCATGTAAAACCATAGCCAACATCACAGTCATTGGTGAAACATGGAAAATCTTTCCTTTGACTTCAGGAAGCATGTAAGAATACTGGGTTTTACCAATTCTAAGCAATAGTACTTGTAGTTTTAGACATGCCTGTCAGCAATGACATACAGGAAAATAAGTTGAATTAATGCATAAATCACCAACATTCAATTATGAAAAATGGAAATAGAATTATCTATGTGCACATGTGACATGATTTCACAAGTAGAAATCCTAAGGATGCCACAAAAATGTTATAAATAATAAATGAATTCAGCAAAGTAACATGGTACAAAAATTAACGCTCAAATTCACTTGCCTTTCTGTGCAGTAATAGGATCAGTTTGGAAAGGAAATTAAGAAAACCACCACATTTACAAATACATCAGAAAGAATAAATTCCTGAGTTTCCCTGGGGGCTCAGATGGTAAAGAATCCACCTGCAATGCGGGAGACCTGAGTTTGATCCCTGGGCTGGGAAGATTTCCTGGAGGAGGGCATGGCCACCCACTCCAGTATTCTTGCCTGGAGAATCCCCATGGACAGAGGAGCCTGGCGGGCTACAGTCCATGGGGTCACCAAGATTCGGACATGACTGAGCAACTAAGCACAGCACTGAGTAGTTAACTTAGGAGGTGAAGATTTGCACAATGAAACCTTCCAAACGCTGCAAGTAAAGTGTACGACACAAATTCCATTTTCATGGATTCGAAGATGTACCACTGTTAAGACATCAATATCAGCCTCTGTAATATACAATTGTAATTCAATCCCTATGAAAACCCCACAGAAATAAAAAACCCATACAAAACAAAAAACCTATCCTAAAATGCACTATTGAACTAATTAAAATTCACTAATTTATACCTAACTAATGCCCAAACTGCCAAAAAATTTTGAGCAAGAAAAGCAATGTGGGAGGACACACATTCCTTGATTTCAACATGATCACAAAGTTACAGTAGTCACAACAGTCTGGTACTGTCATAAAGATAAAATTATAAATCAGTGGAAAAGAATTCAGAGCCCAGCATAACCTTCACACATAAGGTCAAATGATTTTTGACAAAAGTGGTAAGATCATTCAATGGGGGAAAGACAGTATTCCCCAAAACGATGCTGGGAGAACTTAACATCCACATGCCAAGGAATGAGGCTCAGTTCAGCTCAGTCCCTCAGTCGTGTCTGACTCTTTGCGGCCCCGTGGACTGCAGCACGCCAGACCTTCCTGTTCATCACCAACTCCTGGAGTTTACTCAAACTCATGTCCATTGAGTTGGTGATGCCATCCAACCGTCTCATCCTCTGTTGATCCTTTCTCCTCCCATCTTCATTCTTTCCCAGCATCAGGGACTTTTCAAATGAGGCAGCTCTTCATATCAGGTGGCCAAAGTATTGGAGTTTCAGCTTCGGCATCAGTCCTTCCACCAAATATTCAGAACTGATTGCCTTTAGGATGGAGTCGTTGGATCTCCTTGTAGTCCAAGGCACTCTCAAAAGCCTTCTTCAGCAGCACAGTTCAAAAGCATCAATTTTCCTGTGCTCAGCTTTCTTTATAGTCCAACTCTCACATCCATACATGACTACTGGAAAAATCACAGCTTTGACTAGATGGACATTTGTTGGCAAAGTAATGTCTCTGCTTTTTAACATGCTGTCTAGTCTCCTGAATATTGAGATTTAAGCCACTTTTTTACTCTCCTCTTTTACTTTCATCAAGAGGCTCCTTAGTTCTTCTCTTTCTGCCGTAGGTGTGGTGTCATCTGCATGTCTGAGGTTATTGATATTTCTCCCAGCAATCTTGATTCCAGTTTGTATTTCATCCAGCCCAGCATTTCTGATGATGTGGCTGGAGCTGTGTAAACAAGATTTATAAAGGCTAACTGGAAAATGAATCAAGAGACATATCCAGAGAGAAACATACCCACCTATGTTCACCTTATCTATGACAAAAGACACAAGTATATACAATGGAGAAAAGATAGTCTCTTCAATAAGTGGTGCTGGGAAAACTGGACAGTTTCATGTAAAAGAATAAAATCAGAACAATCTCTAACACCACACATAAATATAAACTCCAAATGGATTAAAGGTCTAAATGTAAGACTATGCACTATAAAAACGTCAGAGAAAAACATAGGGAGAACACTCTCTGACATAAATCGCAGAAAGATCTTCTCTAAGCCACTTCCCAGAGTGATGAAAATAAAAACAAAAATAAAAAAATGCAGCCTAAGCAAACTTAAAAACTGACCCCTGGGAGACAGTGTTTTCCCACAATGAAAAGAGCCCACAGAAAGGAAGAAAATATCTGCAAATGAAGTGACCAACAGGGGATTAATCTTCAAAATATGCAACAGCTCATGCAGCTCAACATTTAAAAAAAAAACAAATTAGTATCCCCAATGAAAAAAATAGGTGGAAGATCTAAATATACATTTCTCCAAAGAAGGCATACAGGTGGCTAAGAGGAACATGAAAAGACACTGAACATCACTAAGTATTAGAGAAATACAAATCAAAACTACAATGAGGTATCAGTTCATACCAGTCAGAATGGCCATCATCAAAAAATCTATAAACAATAAATGCTGGAGAGGGTGTGGAGAAAAGGGAAGCCTCGTACATTGTTGGTGAGAATGTAGATTGGTACAGCCACTATGGAAAACAGGATCAGTTCAGTTCAGTAGCTCAATTGTGTCTGACAGTATGAAGGTTCTTAAAAGACTAAAAATAAGACTTACCATATGATATAGTAATCTTACTCTTTGGCATATATCCAGAGAAAACCATAATTTGAAAAGATACATGATCCCCAATGTCCGTTGCAGCACTATTTGCAATAGCCAGAAGAAGGAAGCAACTAAATGTTCCTCAATGGAGGAATGATAAAGAATATGTGGCTCATATTTACAATGGAATATTACGGACTTTTAAAAAGAACAAAATAATGCTATGTGTGCAACATGGATGAACCTAGAGATTGTCATACTGAGTGAAGTCTGATATAGAAAGACAAATATCTTATGATGTCACTTACATATGGAATCTAAAAGAATGGTACATATAAACCTATTTACAGAAATAGTGTCTCAGATGTAGAGAACAAACTTATGGTTACCAAAGAAGGGTGAAGGATAAGTTAGGATTGACAAATACACTCTACTATACATAAAATAGATAATGATCTACTGGAGAGCACAGGGAACTCTTAAATTCTTTGTAATAACCTACATGGGAATGGAATCTAAAAAAAGAGGGTATATATATAACTGATTCACTTTGCTACATAGCAGAAATTAATAGCACTGTAAAAATGATGTTACAATTAAAATTTAAAATAATAAAAGAGTGAATCAAGACACATGAATATAAGAACTGAAAACACAGAACCTCATCTCTCTCTCACAATTATTAAAAGCACTCTTCATTGTTCTGGCCCTGATGCTTCCTCAGAATGTACAGGATTTTAGCCAAATTCGCTGGGGGTTGGGCATATGGGTGGCGGGGAGGGAAGCATTCTCAGTGTTTTGGGGATAGAAGACAATGTGGGCTGGCCTTGGCTGTGCTGAGCAGACCTCACCCTGGACTGACTCTCACTGAGATCTACTGCCCACCTGAACACTGTCTCCCAGGGATCAGGGACATACCCAGTGTCATAAGAGCAGATGATTTGCTAAAAAAAAAATGACATCACAAGGAAGGATCAACATGCCTGAAAAATATCTCTGATGTTACATAGATTTTACAAAGGAGTTTCAGAGAGATTGTTACATATAGGTGGATGAGGGGAAGAGAAGAAGCAACAGAGGGGCTGGCACAGAATTTCACCCATCAATATCCATCTGGTGCAGTGGTAAAGAACCCACCTGCCAATGCAGGAAACACATGGGATATGGATTCCGTCCCTGGGTCGAGAAGACGTCTCTGGAGTAGGTAATGGCAACCTACTCCAGTATTCTTGCCAGGAAAATCCCATGGACAGTGGAGCCTGGTCTGTAGTCCATGGGATCACAAAGATTTGGACTTGACTGAGCAACTGAGCACACATATGTGTCACAAGGGACAACCTTCAAACAGTGGCTCACCTTGCATGTGTTCCTTGTAATGGCTTTTCACTAGTTTCCAAATGAAACTGGAAAGGAAAACCATGTCAATATATTTTAAAGAAATTCTCTTAAGACTATCAAACATGTTCTGAGGAAGTTTAACTTGAAAAGGACTCTTTTGAATGGGGCATGCAGTCATTTCAGTGGCTCAGTGATGTCTGACTCTTTGCATCCCCATGGACTGCAGCACACCAGGCTTCCCTGTCCATCACCAACTCCCGGATGCTACGCAAACTCAAGTCCATTGAGTCAGTGATGCCATCCAGCCATCTCCTCCTCTGTCGTCCCCATCTCCTCCCGCCTTCAATATTCCCTAGCATCAGGGTCTTTTCCAATAAGTTGGTTCTTCGCATCAGGTGGCCAAAGTATTGGAGTTTCCGCTTCAGCCTCAGTCCTTCCAATGAATATTCAGGATTGATTGCCTTTAGGATTGACTAGTTGGATCTCCCTGCAGTGTTTGCATAAGGAGCTACACGCTGCCCTCTGGTGGCCCTGTGAGAAATAGCAGGAGCACTGCAGGGCTCCATGGGTCTTTCTGCCAAAGAGGCCACAGTCAGTTGCCACCTTCACAGTCTTTCTATGAGGGTAAACCAAATATTGCAAATCTCAATGTTTGTGGGGAGCCATCTAGTGGAAATCACTGTCTTGACTTTTACACAATACATCTCTTTCCAAGTGCAGAATTTCAGAGAGTGATGGTTGAGCCCCTGAGTTAGGCCCTGGGACCACAACAGACAATAGAGAGGAGGTAGCCACCTCTTGGGACCTGCAGGAAAAGGGTGGGATCCTGCTGGGTGGGATCACTTGCCTGTCTGCAGTCCCGTGAGGAGCCCTGTGAACACAGTGCCTGGCAGCCAGGCAGAAAGTCTCAGGGCACCAGTCAGCTGCCTGTGGTGCTTCTCAGACCTACAGACATCTCAGGTCCAGACAGACATCCACCACTCTCTGCACAGACCTCCACCGAGGATGCAGACGCCAGAACACCTCAGGGCTCCTGCTTCTCCACTGCTAGCCCATCCTCAGGTGTGACTGTGAAAGGACCCCCAGGTCACCACCTGCCCACCAACCCACTCCTGCCCAGAGGGAGAACCTCCCCTCAAGTCCCCCTTCCCCACACATGGAGATGATGGCAGCTGGTGCTGCCCAGGGAGGGCTCCCACTGGAGGCCAGACCTGGTGTGGCCAGATCTAGGTTGACTGGGATTACCTTAGGTGACCTCCTGATAAAGGACCAGAGGCATCCAGGTTGAGCGCTGAACTGCCTGGAACATCTGAAAAACCTCTCCCTTCAGGGTTTCCTGAAGCAGAAGCCCTGGGTAGTCCAGACGCAGCAGAAGAACATCCTTCTGGATGAAGACTCTTCAGCCAAGGGAGCCCCAACTGGCTGTGGCACTGTTGCTAGAAGGTGGGTGCCTGGTTACAGGGTTCCGAGTTCTGGTAGGGTCTGCCATTGAGGAGGTGACTTCACGACCCTGGGGCCCCTTCCTTGGATTGACATTTGACAGCCCTGCACATAGCCCTCAGGGTCCTGACAGCTCATCCCTCATCCACGCAGTCCCAGGCCTCACTCAGTTGCACCACACAGCCCTCCACACAGCTCCTGTGCAGGCTGTGTGTGCAGCTCTGAGTTGACAGACCTGGGCCCAGACTCACCTCCCGTTTCTCACCTGTTCTCTATGCTGGATGAGTCCCTATCTCTCAAAGCCTGTCTGTGTCCCACCTGCAAACCAGCCATGATGCCCTCATGGACTTGTAAGGATGTCCTCAGACATAGGAGAGACAAGACCTGGAAAATATGGGAGACTGTGTCTCAGGCAGGCAGTGCCTCCATCCCCTGTATATTATTCTTATTACCTTCCTCATGTCTGTCCCTCTTCTGATCCCAACCCACAGTGCTCATTAAATGTCAGTGTGAATGTGCATGGGTGAGTGTATCCCAGTGCTCACTCTGGTAGGCCAGAAGAAAACTGCCCCTGTCAGGAGGAATAGGTAACAGGTCCCTAAGATCTCAGGGTTTCTAATTTCCAAAGCAAACCTAATGAGAGGGGTCTCAGCTTTGGCTAAGGAGATCAAGACACTGTGACACAAGACACTAAAGTTGGCAGGGGCTGGAGCTGGGTTGACAGACACAACATCGTCTAGCCCCAATGTCCACACCCATAACCACAGTACAGAATTTAATGACACAGCTGCATTCACCGGGCTCACAGCCCAGCAGGCTCAGCATCTCAGGCTGGACACACAGAGGCCCAGGGACCAACTGGTGCTCACAGCCTGTCGTCTGCCGCACAGACTTGACCATCCCATCTGTTGTGGCCTTTATGTTCCTGTCCTTAAATCACTCTGTCATTTTTGAGATTGCACCCAAGCACACCATTTCAGACTCTTGCAGACTATGATGGCTACTCCATTTCTTCTAAGGGATTCTGGCACACAGTAGTAGATGTAATGGTCATTTGAACTAAATTCACCCATTCCAGTTCATTTTAGTTCACCAGTCCCTAAAATGTCAATGTCCACTCTTGCCATCTCCTGTTTGACCACTTTCAATTTACCTTGATTCATGGATCTAACATTCCAGGTTCCTATGCAATACTGTTCTTTATCACATCAGACTTTACTCCCATGACCACTCACATCCAGAACTGGGCATTGTTTCTGCATTTGTGCAATCTCTTCATTCTTTCTGGAGTTATTTCTCCATAGCATATTGAGCACCTACTGACCTTGGGAGTTCATCTTTCAGTATCATATTTTTGCTTTTCATACTGTTCATGGGATTCTCAAGACAAGAATGCTGAAGTGGTCTGCCATTCCCTTCTCCACCAACAAACAAACCAAAAGAATACAGTGGATGTGATGTCATAGAGTGGTGTGATATCATAAAGAGTGGATGTGATGTCATATGAAGTTCATATGATGTCATACATATTGTGGCTGTGATATCATACATCAATGGGGGTTATATGATGGATAATCTGGGTGTGATGACAGATACAGTGGATGTGCTGTCAGATATAATGGGTGTGATGTTAGATAAAGTAGCTTTGATGTCGTGAATAGAGTGATTTGATGTCATTAAGCATGGGTGTGATATCGTATATACTGCATATAGTGCCACACATATAATATGTGTGATGTCCTACATACAGTTTGTATTATATCATTGATAGAGTGGGTGTGATCACACAGATACAGATATGGAGGGTGTCATGTCAGATATAGTGGTTGCATTGTCTTAACACAGTGTGTTTGATGTCAAATAGAGTGGATATGAATTCACAACCATAGTGGGGGTGATGTTACAGATGTAGTCTCTGCTATGTCACAGGTATAGGGGATGAGATGTCATAAACCGTGGATGTGATGTCATATACAGGAGATCTTATGTCATGAATGCAGTGATTGTGATGTCATAAAAATTGATCATTGATATCATAAAGTGTGAATGTGATGTCATGTAGAGTGTGTATGATGTCATACGTGTGCCAAGTGTGATGAATTCCATATTCGTTGTGATATCATCAATAGAGCGATACATCAATACAGATGTGTATGTCATCTGGGTGAAGATACAGATACAGTGGCTGTGATGTCAAATATAGTGGGTGAGATGTCAGGTATAGTCATTGTGTTGTCATGAAAGCAGTATGGGTGATATCATATATATTGGATCTGATGTCATAAGTATAATAGATATGATGTCATACCTATATGGGTGTAATGTCATACAGTGTTCATGTGATGTCATGCATACTGAATGTGATGTCATACATATAATGTGTGATGTCATACAGAGAGTGAGTGAGGTATAATTGATATACTGGGTTTGATGACACAGATACAGTGAATGTAGTGTCAGATATAGAGGGTGAGATGGCAGATATAACTTTTGTGTTGTCATGTGTGTGATGTCATATATAATATGTGTGATGTCATGAATCCAGTGGATGTAATGTGATGACTACAATGGTGTGAAATCATAAAGAGTGGATGTGACGTTATGCATAGTGCATAAAATGTCATACATAAAGTTGTTGTGATGTCATACATACAGTTGGTCAGAGAGTATAAATAGTGAGGTTGTGATGACACAGATACAGTGGATACAACGTCAGATATCATGGGAGTGATGTCATGATTACAGTGCATGTGATATCATAAATAATGTTTTGTGATGTCATAAAATGTGGACGTGATGCCTTATATAGTGTATATGATGTTAAACATATAGTGGGTGTAATGTCATTCATACAAAGGGTGGGATATCATGGAAAGAGTGGGTGTGAGACACAGATACAGTGGCTGTGATGGTACAAATATAGTGAATATGTTGTTGTATACAATGGATATGATGTTGTCATATATAGCGGATGAGATCTCATAAATACAGTTGGTGTGATGTCATCAATACAGTGGATGTGGTACAGAGATAGCGTGGATATGATGTCAGATATAGTGGGTGTGATGTCATAAAAATGGTGGTTTGATGTCATAAAGTGAGGATGTGATGTCTTCTATAGTGCAAAAATGCTATACATATGCCGAGTGTGATGTCATACGAAGAGTGGGATTGATGCTCTCATTACAGTGGGTGTGATGACACAGACTAGTGGCTGTGATGTCACATGGATAGTGTATATGTTGCCCTGCATACTGGATGTGGATTCATATATAGAGGTTGTGCTGTCATAAGTACAGTAGTGTGATGACATAAGCAGTGGAAGTGATGTTATATAAGGTGCATGTGATGTCACACATATAGTGGGTGTGATGTCATACAAAAGTGGGTGGCGTATCAGTGGAGAGGTTGTGATGACAAAGATACAGTTGGTGTGATGTCTGACAGAGTTGGTGTGATGTCATGCCTGAAGTGGATGTGACCTCATAAGTACTATGTTTTGTTGTGATAGAGTGGATATGATGTCATCTGTAGTACAAATGATGTCATACATATGCCGAGTGTGGTGTCATCAACACACAGTGTTGTGATGTGATACAAACTGGGTATGATGTCATAAATATAGTGTATAGGATGTCATAACTATACTGGATGCAATACCATACATATATTGGTTGTGATATCATTGATAGAGTGGGTGTGATGACACTTTTACAGTGGATGTGAGGTCAGATGTAGTGGATGTGATGTCATATATAGTGGACATGATGTCATAAATAAAGTGGTGTGATGTCATAAAGAGTGGATGTGATGTCATATGTATTACATATGATTTTATACATATAGTGGAGGTGATTTCATACATACACTGCTTTGATAAATTGATACACTGGGTGTGATGACACAGATACTGTGGGTGTGATATCAGACATAGAGGCTGTGAAGTACACAATGGTTGTGTTGTCATAGCACTGTGTGTGATGCCATGTAAAGTAGATATGTCATAAAGGTAGAGTGTGTGATGTCATAGGAACAGTCATTGTGAGAAGTAACATACAGAGAATGTGATATCACACACAGTAGATGACATGTCATATATACAGTGTGTGATGTCATGAATAGAGTGCATGTGATGTCATAAATACTAAGGATTGTTGTCATAAAGTGTGGATATGATGTCCTGTATAGTACATATGATGGCATATATGCCATTTGTGATGTCTTACATAGTTGGTGTGATGTCTTCCACAGAGCGGGTGTGATGACATATACTGTGGATGTGATGGCACATAGAATGGGTTTCAAGTCAGATATAGATCTTGTGTTGTCATACACACATTTTCTGTGACATCATATAGAGTGGATACGATGTCATAAACATGGTGCCATGACATACAAAAAATGATATGATGTCATCAAGAGTGGATGTGATGTCTTATACAGTGCCTAGGGTGTTCTACATGCAGTGGGTGTGATTTGATACATACATAGGCTGTGATGTCATCAATCAAGTGGGTGTGATTACAGAGAAAGAGTAGATATGATGTCAGATACAGTGGTTGTGTTGTCATTCATACACCATGTGAGATGTCATCTATAGTGAGTATGATGTCATAAGCATAGTAGGTGTCTTGTCATATATACAGTGGCAGTGATGTCACAAGTAGAGTGTATGTTCTCTCATATACAGTGCATGTGATGTCATGAATACAGTCTTGTAATGTCATAAAGAGTGGGTGTGATGTTATATAGCATTCATACGATATCATACATATAGGGTGTTTGATGTCACACATAGAGTAGGTGTAGTATAATCTACACACTGTGAGTAATGACACAGCTACAGTGGATGTGATGTCAGATATATTGGGTGTGATGACATGAATAGAGTGGGTGTGATGTCATAGAGGGTGTGATATCATAAAGAGTGGATGTGATGTCATATGAAGTTCATATGATGTCATACATATTGTGGCTGTGATATCATACATACAATGGGGGTTATATGATCGACAATCTGCGTGTGATGACACAGATACAGTGGATGTTCTGTCAGATATAATGGGTCTGATGTGAGATAAAGTAGCTTTGATGTCATGAATAGAGTGGTTTGATGTCATAAACCGTGGGTTTGATGTTGGATATAGTGCATATTCTGCCATACATATAGTATGTGATGTCCTATATACAATCTGCCTTATATCATTGATACAGTGGGTGTGATCACACAGATACAGATATGGAGGGTGTGATGTCAGATATAGGGGTTGTATTGTCTTAACACGGTGTGTTTCATGTCAAATAGAGTGGATATGAATTCACAATCATAGTGGGGGTGATGTTACAGATATAGAGGATGTGATGTCACAGGTATAGGGGATGAGATGTCATAAATCGTGGATGTGATGTCATATAGAGGAGATCTGATGTCATGAATGCAGTGGTTGTGATGCCATTAAAACTGATCATTGATGTAATAAAGTGTGAATGTGATGCCATGTAAAGGGTGTATGATGTCATACGTGTGCCAAGTGTGATGACTTTCATACTTGTTGTGATATCATTGATATAGTGATACATCTATACAGATGTGTGTGTCATCTGTGTGATGACACAGATACAGTGGCTGTGGTGTCAACTAGAGTGGGTGAGATGTCAGGTATAGACTTTGTGTTGTCATGAAAGCAGTATGTGTGATATCATATATATTGGATATTATGTCATAAACATACTGGGTGTGATGTCATACATATAGGGGTGTGATGTCATAAAGGGTTCATGTAAGGCCATGCAAACTGAATATGATGCCATACATATAGTGTGTATGATATCATCCAGAGAGTGGGAGTGGTATCATTGATACACTGGGTTTGATGACACAGATACAGTGGAAGTATGTCAGATATAGTGGGTGAGATGGCCAATATAACGTTTGTGTTGTCATGTGTGGGATGTCATATATAATGTGTGGGATGTCATGAATCCTGTGGATGTAATGTGATGACTACAACGGTGTGAAATCATAAAGAGTGGATGTGATGTTACATACAGGGCATAGGATGTCATACATAAAGTGGGTGTGATGTCATACATACAGTTGGTCAGAGATCATCAATAGAGTGGTTGTGATGACACAGATACAGTGGATGCAATGTCAGATATAGTGGGAGTGATGTCATGAGTACAGTGCATGTGATGTCATAAATAATGTCTTGTGATGTCATAAAATGTGGATGTGATGCCTTATATAGTGTATATGATGTTATACAAATAGGGGTGTGATGTCATATATACAAAGGGTGTGATAACATCGAAAGAATGGGTGTGATGACACAGATACAGTGGCTGTGATGTTACAAATATAGTGAATGTGATGTCGTATACAATGTATATGATGTCGGCATATATAGCGGATGAGGTCTCATAAATAGAGTTGGTGTGATATCATCAAACTGTGGAGGTGATGACACAGATATAGTGGATATGATGTCAAATACAGTGGGTGTGATGTCATAAAAACGGTGGCTTGATGTCAAAAAGTGAGGATGTGATGTCGTGTATAGTGCAAAAGATGCCATACATATGGCGAGTGTGATGTCATACAAAGAGTGGGTGTCATGTTGTCAATACAGTGGGTGTGATGACACAGAATAGCAGCTGTGATGTCACATGGATAATGTGTATGTTGCCCTGTATACTGGATGTAGTTTCATATATAGAGGTTGTGATGTCATAAGTACAGTAGTGTGATGACATAAGGAGTGGATGTGATGTTATATATAGTGCATATGATGTCACACATATAGTGGGTTTGATGTCAT
>SNSB01004018.1:225547-241316 GCA_012922965.1 Capreolus pygargus | reverse complement strand
ACTATATAGAGGTTGTGATGTCATAAGTACAGTAGTGTGATGACATAAGGAGTGGATGTGATGTTATATATAGTGCATATGATGTCACACATATAGTGGGTTTGATGTCATACAAAAGTGGGTGTGATATCAGTGGAGAGGTTGTGATGACAAAGATACAGTGGGTGTGATGTCTGGTACAGTGGGTGTGATGTCATGCCTGAAGTGGATGTGATGTCATAAATACTGTGATTTGGTGTGATAGAGTGGATGTGACGTCTTCTGAAGTGCAAGTGATGTCATACATATGCCGAGTGTGGTGTCATGAAAACACAGTGTTGTGATGTCATACATACTGTGTATGATGTCATATAGTGGATAGGATGTCACACTTATACTGGATGTCATATCATATATACATTGGCTGTGGTATCATCGATAGATTGGCTGTGATGACACTGATACAGTGGACATGAGGTCAGATATAGTGGATGTGATGTCATATATAGTAGACTTGATGTTATAAATAAAGTGGTGTGATGGCATAAAGAGTGGATGTGATGTCATAAGTATTACATATGATTTCATACATATAGTGGAGGTGATGTCATACATACACTGCTTTGATAAAATTGATACATTGTGTGTGATGACACAGATATATTGGGTGTCATATCAGACATAGAGGCTGTGAAGTACACAATGGTTGTGTTGTCAAAATACTGTGTGTGATGCCGTATCAACTAGATAGGTCAAAAACTTAGAGTGTGTGATGTCATAGAAAAAGTCATAGTGAGAAGTCACACATATAGTGAATGTGATATCACACACATTAGATGACATGTCATATATAGAGCATGTGATGCCATGAATACAGTGCATGTGATGTCATAAACACTAATGATTATTGTCATAAAGTGTGGATATGATGTCCTGTATAGTGCATATAATGGCATACATATGCCACCTGTGATGTCTTACATAGCTGGTGTGATGTCTTCCACAGAGCAGGTGTGATGACATATACTGTGGATGTGATGGCAGATAGAATGGGTTTCAAGTCAGATATAGAGCTTGTGTTGTCATACACACATTGTCTGTGACATCATATAGAGTGGATACAATGTCATAAACATAGTGGGTGCCATGACATACAAAAAATGGATGATTTCATCAAGAGTGGATGTGATGTCATATACAGTGCCTATGGTGCTCTACATTCAGTGGGTGTGATTTTATACATACTTAGGCTGTGATGTCATCAAACAAGTGGGTGTGATTACACATATACAGTAGATGTGACGTTGGATACAGTGGTTGTGTTGTCATTCATACACCATGTGAGATGTCATCTATAGTGAGCATGATGTCATAAGCATAGTAGGTGTCTTGTCATATATACAGTGGCAGTGATGTCACAAGTAGAGTGTATGTGATCTCATATACAGTGCATGTGATGTCATGAATAGAGTGGATGTGATGTCATGAATACAGTCTTGTGATGTCATAAAGAGTGGGTGTGATGTCATATAGAATTCATACAATGTCATACATATAGTGCGTTTGATGTCACACATAGAGTAGGTGTGGTATAATTAATACACTGTGAGTAATGACACAGATACAGTGGATGTGATGTCAGATATATTGGATGTGATGACATGAATACAGTGGGTGTGATTTCATAGAGTGGTGTGATATCATAAAGAGTGGATGTGATGTTGTATGAAGTTCATATGATGTCATACATATTGTGGCTGTGATATCACACATACAATGGGGGTTATATGATCGATAATCTGGGTGTGATAATGCAGATACAGTGGATGTGCTGTCAGATAAAATGGGTGTGATGTGAGATAAAGTAGCTTTGATGTCCTGAATAGAGTGGTTTGATGCCATAAAACCTGAGTGTGATGTCGTATATGTTGCATATTGTGTCATACATATAGTATGTGTGATGTCCTACATACAGTGTGCATTATATCACAGGTATAGGGGATGAGAGGTAATAAACCACGGATGGGATGTCATATATAGGAGATCTGATGTCATGAATGCAGTGTTTGTGATGTCATAAACACTGAGGATTGATATTATAAAGTGTGAAAGTGTTGTGATGTAGAGTGTGTATGATGTCATACGTGTGCCAAGTGTGATGGCTTCCATAATTGCTGTGATGGCATCAAGAGAACAGGTGTGACAACACAGATGCAGTGGCTGTGATGTCAAATACAGTGGGTGAGATGTCAGGTATAGTTGTGTCTTCATGGAAGCAGAATGGGTAATATCATATAGATTGTATATGATACCATGAATATACTGTATGTGATGTCATACGTATACGGGTGTGATGTCATAAAGTGTTCATGTGGTGTCATGCATACTGAAAGTGATGTCATACATATAGTGTGTGTGATGTTATACAGAAAGTGGGTGTGGCATAATTGATACACTGGGTTTGATGACACAGATACAGTGGATGTAGTGTCAGATATACAGGGAATGATGTCATGAATACAGTGCACGTGATGTCATACATAATGTGTTGTGATGTCATAAAATGTGGATGTAATGCCTTATATAGTGTATATGATGTTATACATATAGTGAGTGTGATGTCATACATAGAAAGGGTGTGATATGATCGAATGAGTCTGTTTGATGACACAGAAACAGTGGCTGTCATGTCGTATACAATGGATATGATGTCGTGAATTATAGCAGATGTGATCTCATAAATACAGTTGGTGTGATATCATCAATACAGTGTATGTGATGACACAGATACAGTGGATGCAATGTCAAATATAGTGGGTGTGATGTCATAAAAATGGTGGTTTGGGATCATAAAGTGAGGATGTGATATCTTGTATAGTGAAAACAATGCCACATATATGGAGAATGTGATGTCATACAAAGAGTGGGTGTAATGTTGTCTATACAGTGGGTGTGATGACACTGATAGTGGCTGTGATGTCACATGTATAGTGTATATGTTGCCCTACATACTGGATGTGGTTTCATATATAGAGGTTGTGATGTCATCAGTACAGTAGTGTGATGACACAAGGATTGGATGTGATGTTGTATATAGTGCATGTGATGTCATACAAAAGTGGGTGTGATATCAGTGGAGAGGTTATGATGACAAAGATACATTGGGTGTGATGTCTGACACAGGGGGTGTGATGTCATGCCTGAAGTGGATATGACATAATAAATACTGTAGTTTGGTGTGATAGAGTGGATGTGATGTTATCTGCAGTGCAAAATATGTCATACATTTGCTGAGTGTGGTGTCATCAACACAGAGTGTTGTGATGTCATACTTAGTGGATATTATGTTATAAATATAGTGGATATGATGTCACAGACATACTGGATGTGATATCATACATATAGTGTCTGTGATATCATCGATAGGGTGGGTGTGATGACACAGATACAGTGGATGTGAGATCAGATATAGTGAACTTGATGTCATACATAAAGTGGTGTGATGTCCTAAAGAGTGGATGTGATGTCATACATAGTGCATATGATGTCATACATATAGTGACTGTGATGTCAGCATACACTGGGTTTGATAAAATTATTACACTGTGTGTGATAACAAAGATTCAGTGGGTGTTATGTCAGGCATAGTGGCTGTGAAGTTGCACAATTGTTGTGTTCTCATAACACTGTGTGTGATGCCATATAAAGTGGATATGTCATAAACATAGAGTGTGTGATGTCAGAGATACAGGCATTGTGTGCTGTCACACATATAGTGAATGTGATATCATACACAGTAGATGACGTGTCATATATAATGCATGTGATGTCATGAATAATGTGCATGTGATGTCATAAATTCTAAGGGTTGTTGTCATAAAGTGTGGATATGATGTCATATATAGTGCACATGATGGCATGCCACCTGTGATGACTTACATGTTTGGTGTGATGTCTTCGACAGAGTGGGTGTGATGACATATACAGTGGCTGTGATGGCAGATAGAATGGGTTTCAAGTCAGATATAGTGCTTGTGTTGTCAAACACACTGTGTGTGCATGACATCATATATAGTGGTTATGATGTCATAATCATAGTGGGTGCCATGATATACAAACAATGGTATGATGTCATCAAGAGAGAAAGTGATGTCATATATAGTGCCTATGGTGTCCTACATGCAGTGGGTGTGATTTCATACATACATAGGGTGTGATATCATCAATCAAGTGAGTGTGATTACACAGATACAGTGAGTGTGATGTCAGATACTGTGGTTGTATTGTCATTCGGACACCATGTGAGATGTCACGTATACTGAGTATGATGTCATAAACATAGGAGGTGTCTTGTCATAGATACAGTGGCTGTGATGTCGCAAGTATAGAGTATGAGATACCATATAGAGTGGTTGTGCTGTCATGAATAGAGTGGATGTGAAGTCAGGAATACAGTATTGTGATGTCATAAAGAGTGAGTTTGATGTCATATAGAATTCATGTGATGTTATACATATAGTGGGTTTAACGTCACACCTTCATTAGGTCTGGTATAATCAATAAACTATAAGTAATGGTGCAGCTACAGTGGATGTGATGACAGGTATACTGGGTGTGATGACATGAATACAGTGGGTGTGAAGTCATAGTGTGGTGTGATATCATAAAGAGAGGATGTGATGTCACACGTAGTGCATATGATGTCATACATATTGTGGCTGTGTTATCATACATACAATGGGGGTTATATGATCGATAATCTGGGTGTGATGACAGAGATATGGTGGATGTGCTGGAGATATAATCGGTGTGATGTGAGATATAATAGCTTTGATGTCATGAATAGAGTGTTGTCATGTCATAAATCATGGTGAGATGTCATATACAGTGCATATTGTGTCATATATACAGTAGGTGTGATGTCATAAATAGAGTGTGTGTTATATCATCAATACAGTGGGCGTGATCACACAGATACAGACATAGAGGGTGTGATGTCAGATATAGTGGTTGTATTGTCTTAACACAGTGTGATTGATGTCAAATATAGTTGATATGTATTCACAAACATAGTCGGTGTTATGCTACAAATATAGTCGCTGTTATGTCACAGGTATAGGGATGAGATGTCATAATCTGTGGATGTGATGTCATATATAGGAGATCTGATGTCATGAATGCAGTGCTTGTGATGTCATAAATACTGAGGATTGGTCTCATAAAGTGTGAATGTGATGTGATATAGAGTGAGAATAATGTCATTAATGTGCCAAGTGTGATGACTTCAATAATTGTTGTGATGGCATCAATAGAGTGGGTGTGAAAACACAGATGCAATGGCTATTATGTCAAATATAGTGGGTGAGATGTCAGGTATAGTCGTTGTATTTTCATGAAATCAGTATGGGTGATATCATATATATTGGATATGATGTCATAAATATACTGGATGTGATGTCATACCTATATGGGTCTGATGTCATAAAGTGTTCATGTGGTGTCATGCATACTGAATGTGATGTCATATATATAGTGTGTGTGATGTCTTAAAGAGAACAGATGTGGCATAATTGATACACTGGGTTTGATGACAAAGATACAGTGGATGTAGTGTCAGATATAGAGGGAGTGATATCATGAATAGAGTGCATGTGATGTCATACATAATGTGGTGTGATGTCATAAATGTGGATGTGATGCCTTATATAGTGTATATGATGTTATACATACAGTGGGGGTGATGTCATACATACAAAGGGTGTGATATCATTGAACAAGTGAGTGTGATGACACAGATACAGTGGCCATCATGTCATATACAATGGATATGATGTCATGAATTATAGCAGATGTGATCTCATAAATACAGTTGGTGTGATACCATCAGTACAGTGGACGTGATGACACAGATACAGTGGACACGATGTCAAATATAGTGGGTGTGATGTCCTAAAACGGTGGTTAGAGGTCATAAAGTGAGGATGTGATGTCTTGTAGAGTGCAAACGATGCCACACATATTGCGAGTGTGATGTCATACAAATAGTGGGTGTGATGTTGTCTATACAGTGGGTGTGATGACACAGATAGTGGCTGTGATGTCACATGTATAGTGTATATATTGCCCTACATACTGGATGTGGTTTCATATCTAGAGGTTGTGATGTCATAAGTACAGTAGTGTGATGACATAAGGATTGGATGCGATGTTGTATATAGTGCATATGATGTCACAAGGAAGGTGGGTGTGATTTCATACAAAAGTGGGTGTGATATCAGTGGAGAGGTTGTGATGACAAAGATACATTGGGTGTGATGTCTGATACAGTGGGTGCGATGTCATGCCTGAAGTGGATGTGACATCATAAATACTGTGGTTTGGTGTGATAGAGTGGATGCCAAGTCATCTGCAGTGCAAAGGAAGTCATACATATGCCGAGTGTGGTGTCATCAACACAGAGTGTTGTAATGTCATACTTAGTGGATAGCATGTCATAAATATAGTGGATATGATGTCACAGGCATACTGGATGTGAAATCATGCATATAGTGGGTGTGATATCATCAATAGGGTGGGTGTGATGACAGAGACACAATGGATGTAAGGTGAGATACAGTGGACTTGATGTAATACATAAAGTGGTGTGATGTCCTAAAGAGTGGATGTGATATCATTAGTGCATATGATGTCATATATATTGTGGCTGTGTTATCATACATACAGTGGGGGTTATGTGATCGATAAACTGGGTGTGATGACAGATATACAAAGGATGTGCTATCAGATATAATCAGTGTGATGTGAGATATAATAGCTTTGATGTCATGAATAGAGTGTTATGGTGTCATAAATCGTGTGTGAGATGTCATATACAGTGCATATTGTGCCCTATATATATATTAGGTGTGATATCATAAATACAGTGTGTGTTATACCATCAATACAGTGGGTGTGATCACACAGATACAGACATGGAGGGTGTGATGTCAGATGTAGGGTTTGTATTGTCTTAACACAGTGTGTTTGATCTCCAATATAGTTGATAAGTATTCAGAAACATAGTGAGTGTGATGTTACAGATATAGTGGCTGTGATGTCACAAGTACAGGGGAGGAGATGTCATAAACCATGGATGTGATATCATATATAGGAGATCTGATGTCATGAATGCAGTGTTTGCGATGTCATAAATACTGAGGATTGATGTCACAAAGTGTGAATGTGATGTGATATGATGCCGTGTGTATGATATCATACGTGTGCCAAGTGTGATGGCTTCCATAATTGTTGTGATGGCATTGATAGAGCGGCTGTGACAACACAGATGCAGTGGCTGTGACATCAAATATAGTGGGTGAGATGTCAGGTATAGTCATTGTGTATTCATGAAAGGAGTATGGGAGATACCATATGTATTGGATATGATCTCACAAATAGACTGGATGTGATGTCATAACTATTCGGATGTGATGTCATACAGTGTTCATGTGATGGCTTCATACTGAATGTGATGTCATACATGTAGGGTGTGTGATGTCGTACAGAGAGTGGTTGTGGCATAACTGATATACTGGGTTTGATGACACAGATACAGTGGATATAGTGTCAGATATTGAGGGAGTGATGTCATGAATGCAGTGCATGTGGTGTCATACATAATGCGGTGTGATGTCATGAAATGTGGATGTGATGCCTTATATAGGGTATGTGATGTTATACATATAGTGGGTTTGATGTCATTCAAACAAAGGGTGTGTTATCATCAAACGAGTGGGTGTGATGACAAAGATACAGTGGCTCTTATGTCATATACAAGGGATATGATGTCTTGAATTATAGCGGATGTGATCTCATAAATACAGTTGGTGTGATATCATCAATGCAGTGGATGTGATGACACAGATACAGTGGACACGATGTCAAATACAGTGGGTGTGATGTCCTAAAACTGGTGGTTTGAGGTCATAAAATGAGGATGTGATGTCTTGTAGAGTGCAAACGATGCCACTCATATGGCGAGTGTGATGTCATACAAAGAGTGAGTGTGATGCTGTCTATACAGTGGGTGTGATGACACAGATAGTGGCTGTGATGTCCCATGTATAGTGTATATATTGCCCTACATACCGGATGTGGTTTCATATCTAGAGGTGTGATGTCATAAGTAGAGTAGTGGGATGACATAAGAATTGGATGTGATGTTATATACAGTGCATATGGTGTCACACAGAAGGTGGGTGTGATGTCATACAAAAGTGGGTGTGATATCAGTGGAGAGGGTGTGATGACAACGATACAGTGGGTGCGATGTCATGCCTGAAGTTGATGTGACATCGTAAATACTGTGGTTTGGTGTGATAGAGTGAATGCCATGTCTTCTGCAGTGCAAAGGATGTCATACATATGCCGAGTGTTGTGTCATCAACACAGAGTGTTGTGATGTCATACTTGGTGGATATAATGTCATAAATATAGTGGATAGGATGTCAGAGATATCCTGGATGTGATATAATACATATGGTGGCTGTGATATCATCAATAGGGTGGGTGGATGACACAGATACAGTGGAGGTGAGGTCAAATACAGTGGACTTGATGTCATACATAAAGTGGTGTGATATTCTAAAGAGTGTATGTTATGTCATATGTAGTGCATGTGATGTCATACATACACTGGGTTTGTTATAATTGATACATGGGGTGTGATGACACAGATACAGTGGGTGTGATGTCAGACAGAGTGGCTGTGAAGTTACACAATGGTTGTGTTGTCATAACACTGTGTGTGATGTCATATGAAGTGGATATGTGATAAACACAGAGTGTGTGATGTCAGAGATACAGGCATTTTGTGATGTCACACATATAGTGAATGTGATATCATACACAGTAGATGACATGTCACATATAGTGCATGTAATGTCATGAATAAAGTGCATGTGATGGCATAAATACTAAGGGTTGTTTTCATAAAGTGTGGATATGATGTCATGTATAGTGCACATGATGGCATACATATGCCACCTGTGATATCTTACATACTTGGTGTGATGTCTTCGACAGAGTGGTGCGATGACATATACAGTGGATGTGATGGCAGATAGAATGGGTTTCAAGTCAGATATAGAGCTTGTATTGTCATATACGCAGTGTGTGTGACATCATATATAGTGGATATGATGTCATAAACATAGTGGGTGCCATGACATACAGACAATGGTATGATGTCATCAAGTTAGGGTGTAATGCCATATACAGTGCCTATTGTGTCCTACACGCAGTGGGTGTGATTTCATACATATGTAGGGTGTGATATCATCAATCAAGTGGGTGTGATTACACAGATACAGTGAGTGTGATGTTGGATACTGTGCTTGTATTGTCATTCATACACCATGTGAGATGTCATATATACTGAGTATGATGTCATAAACACAGGAGCTGTCTTGTCATAGATACAGTGGCTTTGTTGTCGTATGTATAGATTATGTGCTGTCATAGAGAGTGAGTGTGCTCTCATGAATAGAGTGGACGTGAAGTCATGAATACAGTACTGTGATGTCATAAAGAGTGAATGTGATGTCATATAGAATTCATGTGATGTCATACATATAGTGGGTTTGATGTCACACAGATAGTAGGTGTGGTATAATCAAAACACTGTAAGAATTGGTGCAGCTACAGTGGATGTGATGACAGGTATCCTGGGAGTGATGACATGAATACAGTGGGTGTGATGTCATAGCGTGGTGTGATATTATAAAAAATGGATGTGATGTCATATGTAGTTCATATGATGTCATACATGTTGTGGCTGTGTTATCATACATACAATGGGGGTTATGTGATCGATAAACTGGGTGCGATGACAGAGTTATAGAGGATGTGCTGTCAGATATAATTGGTGTGATGTGAGATATAATAGCTTTGATGTCATGAATAGAGTGTTGTGATGTCATAAATCGTGTGTGAGATGTGAAATACAGTGCATATTGTACCATATATACATTAGGTGTGATGTGATAAATACAGTGTGTGTTATATCATCAATACAGTGGGTGTGATCACATGGATACAGTCATGGAGTGTGTGATGTCAGATATAGGGTTTGTATTGTCTTAACACAGTGTGTTTGATGTCCAATATAGGTTGTGATGACAAAGATACAGTGGGTGTGATGTCAGATATAATGGGTGTGATGTGAGGTAGAGTAGATTTGATGTCATGAATAGAGTGCTGTGATGTCATAAATCATGGGTGTAATTTCATATATTGTGCATAATGTACCATACATATAGAATGTGTGATGTCATACATATAGTGTGTGTTATATCACGGAAAAAGTGGATGTGATCATACAGATACAGGTATGGAGGTTGTGATGTCAGATATCGTGGTTGTATCGTCTTAACACAGTGTGTTTTTTTCTCATATATAGTGGATTTGAATTCACAAGCATAGTGGGTGTGATATTTCTGGTAGAGTGTCTGTGATGTCAGAGGTATAGGGGATGAGATGTCATAAACTGTGGTTGTGATGTCATATATAGGAGATCGGATGTCATGAATGCAGTGGTTGTGATGTCATAAATGATGAGGATTGATGTCATAAAGTGTGAATGTGATGTCATGTTGAGTGATCATGATGTCTTTCGTATGCCAAATGTGATGACTTCCATATTTGTTGTGATGTCATCGATACAGCGGGTGTGACGACACAGATACAGTGGCTGTGATGTCAAATATAGTCAGTGAAATGACAGGTACAGTCGTTGTGTTGTCATGAAAGCAGTATGTGTGATACCATATATATTGGATATGATGTCATCAATATACTGGGTGTGATGTCATACTTATAGGGGTGTGATTTCATAAAGAGTACATGTGATGCCATTCATACTGAATATGTTGTCATACATATAATGCCTGTGATGTTGTACAGAGAGTGGGTGTGTTATAATTGATACACTGGGTTTGATTGCACTGATACAGTGGATGTAGTGTCAGATATAGTCAGTGAGACGGCAGATATAGCATTTGTGTTGTCATGTGTGTGATGTCATATATAGTGAGTGCGATGTCATGAATGCAGTGGATGTAATGTGGTGACTACAATGGGGTGAAGTCAAAAAGAGTGGATGTGACATTTTCTATAGTGCATAAGATGGCATACATCAAGTGGGTGTGATGTCATATGTACAGTTGGTCTGAGATCATCGATAGTGTGGTTGTGATGACACAGATACAGCGGATGCAATGTCAGATATAGTTGGGAGTGATGTCATGAATACAGTGCATGTGATGTCATAAATAATGTGGTGTGATTTCATAAAATGTGGATGTGATGCCTTATAGAGTGTATATGATGTTGTACATATAGTGGGTGTGATGTCCTATATACAAAGGGTGTTATATCATCGAAAGAGTGGGTGTGATGACACACATACAGGGGCTGTGATGTCATATACAATGGATATGATTTCACATATAGTGGATGAGATCTCATAAATACAGTTGGTGAGATATCATCAATACAGTGGATGTGATTACAGAGATACAGTGGATACAATCTCAAATATAGTGGGTGTGATGTCATAAAAATGGTGGTTTGAGTCATAAAGTGAGGAAGTGATGTCTTGTATAGGGCAAAATTTGCCATACATATGCCAAGTGTGATGTCATACAAAGAGTGGGTGTGATGATGTCAATAGAGTGGGTGTGATGACACAGATTAGTAGCTATGATGTCACATGTATAGTGTATATGTTGCCCTACATACTGGATGTAGTTTCGTTTATAGAGGTTGTGATGTCATAAGTAAGTAGTGTGATGACATAAGGAGTAGATGTGATGTTGTATAGAGTGAATATGATGTCACACATATAGTGGTTGTGATATCAGTGGAGAGGTTGTGATGAAAAAGATACAGAGGGTGTGATGTCTGATACAGTGGGTATGATGTCATGCTTGAAGTGGATGTGATATCATAAATACTGTAATTTGGTGTGATAGAGATAATGTGATGTCATCTGTAGTGCAAATGATGTCATACATATGCCAACTGTGGTGTCATCAACACACAGTGTTGTGATGTCATATAGTGAATATGATGTCTTAAATATAGTGGATAGGATGACACACGTATACTGGATGTGATATCATACATAGAGTGGCTGTGATATCATCGGTAGTGTGGGTGTGATGACACAGATACAGTGGACGTGAGGTCAGGTACAGTGGATGTGATGTCAGATATAGTGGACTTCATGTCATAAATAAAGTGGTGTGATGCCATAAAGAGTGGAAGTGTTGTCATATGTAGTGCATATATTGTCATATATATAGTGGCTGTGATGTCATACATACACTGGGTTTGATAAAATTGGTACATTGCGTGTGATGACACAGATACACTGGGTTTGATATCAGACATAGTGGCTATGTTGTCATAACACTGTGTGTGATGCCACATAAAGTGGATATGTCATAAACATACAGTGTGTGACATCATAGATACAGGCATTGTGTGATGTCACACATATAGTGAATGTGATATGATACACAGTAGATGACATGTCATATATAGTGCATTTGATGTCATGACTACAGTGCATGTGATGTCATAAATACTAAGAATTGTCTTAAAGTGTGGATATGATGTCATGTATAGTGCATATGATGGCATACATATGCCACCTGTGATGTCTTACATAGTTGGTGTGATGTCTTTGACCGACTGTGTGTGATGACATATACAGTGGATGTGATGGCAGTTATAACGAGTTTCAAGACAGATATAGAGCTTGTGTAGTCATACACACAGTGTGGGTGACATCATATATAGTGGATATGATGTCATAAACATAGGATGTGCCATGACATACAAACAATGGTATGATGTCATCAAGAGTGGATGTCATGTCATATAAAGTTCCTATGGTGTCCTATATGCAGTGGGTGTGATTTCATACATACTTAGGGTGTGATATCATAAATCAAGTGGTGTGATTACACAGATACAGTGCATGTGATGTCGGATACAGTGGTTCTTTTGTCATTCATACACCATGTGAGATGTCATATATACTGAGTATGATGTCAAAAACACAGCAGGTGTCTTTTCATAGTTATAGTGGCTGTGATGTCACAAGTATAATGTATGTGATATCATATACAGTGGGTGTGATGTCATGAATAGAGTGGATGTGATGTCATGAATACAGTCTTGTGTTGTCATAAAAAGTGGATGTGATGTCACATAGAATTCATACGATGTCATACATATAGTAGGTTTATTATCACATGTATTGCAGGTGTGGTACAATCAATACTCTGTAAGTTATGATGCAGCTACAGTGGATGTGATGTCAGATATACTGGGTGTGATGACATGAATATAGTGGGTGTGATGTGATAGAGTGTTTTGATATCATACAGAGTGGATGGGATGTCATCTGTAGTTCATATGATGTCATACATATTGTAGACATATAGAGCTGGTGTGATCAGACAGATACAGATATCGAGGGTGTGATGACAAATATATTGCTTATCTTGTCTTAAAACAATGTGTTTCATGTCAAATATACAAATGTTTCATGTCAAATTTGGATATGAATACACAAACATAGTTAGTGTGATGTTTCAGGTAGAGTGGCTGTGATGTCAATGGTATAGGGGATGAGATGTCATAAACTGTGGATGTGATGTCATATATAGGAGATCTGATGTCATGAATGCAGTGGTTGTGATGTCATAAATACTGAGGATTGATGTCATAAAGTGTGGATGTGATGTGATTTCGAGTGTGTACGATGTGATATGTATGACAAGTGTGATGACTTCCATATTGTTGTGATGTCATCTATACAGCGGGTGTGATGACACAGATGCAGTGGCTGTGATGTCAAATACAGTGGGTGAGATGTCGTGTATAGACATTGTGTTGTCATGAAAGCAGTATGTGTGATAGCATATATATTGGATATGATGTCATAAATATACTGGGTGTGATGTCATACATATAGGGGTGTGATTTCATAAAGAGTTCATGTGATGCCATGCATACTGAATATGATTTCGTACATAGTGTGTGTGATGTCATACAGAGAGTGGGTGTGGTATAACTGATAGACTGGGTTTGATGACACAGATACAGTGGATGTAGTGTAAGATATAGTGGGTGAGATGGCAGATATAACGTTTGTGTTGTCATTTGTGTGATGTCATATATAATGTGTGTGATGCCATGAATGCATTGGATGTAATGTGATAACTACAATGGTATGAAGTCATAAAGAGCAGATGTGATGTTATGTATAGTGCAAAGGATGGCATATATAAAGTGGGTGTGATGTCATATATACAGTTGATCTGAGGTCATCAATAGTGTGGTTGTGATGACACCGATACAGTGGATGCAATGTCAGATATAGTGGGAGTGATGTCATAAATAATGTGGTGTGATGTCATAAAATGTGGATGTGAAGTCTTATATAGTGTATATCATGTTATACATATAGTGGGAGTGATATCATACATACAAAGTGTGTGATATCATCAAAAGTGTGGGTGTGATGACACAGATATTGTGCCTGTGATGTTACAAATATAGTGAATGTGATGTTGTAAACAAAGGATATGATGTCATGATATATATCAGATTAGATTTCATAAATACAGTTGGTGTGATATCATCAATACAGTGGATGTGACAACACAGATGCAGTGGACATGATGTCAAATATAGTGGGTGTGATGTCATAAAAAAGGTGGTTTGAGGTCATAAAGTGAGGATGTGATGTCTTGGATAGTGCAAACGATGCCACATATATGGCCAATGTGATGTTATACAAAGCGTAGGTGTGATGTAGTCAATGCAGTGGGTGTGGTGACACAGATAGTGGCTGTGATGTCACATGTATAGTGTATCTGTTGCCCTACATAATGGATGTGGTTTCATATCTAGAGGTTGTGATATCATATGTACAGTAGTGTGATGACATAAGGATTGGATGTGATGTTATATATAGTGCATGTGATGTCACACATGAAGGTGAGTGTGATGCATACAAAAGTGGATGTTATATCAGTGGAGAGGTTGTGATGACAAAGATACAGTGGGTGCAATGCCTGATACAGCGGGTGTGATGTCATGCCTGAAGTGGATGTGACGTCATAAATACTGAGGTTTGGTGTGATAGAGTGGATGTGGTGTCATCTGCAATGCAAAGGATGGCATATATATGCCGAGAGTGGTGTCATCAAAACAGAGTGTTGTGATGTCATACTTAGTAGATATTATGTCATAAATAGAGTGGATATGATGTCACAGATATACTGGATGTGATATCATACATATAGTGGCTGTGATATCATCGATAGTGTGGGTGTGATGACACAGATGCAGTGAATGTCAGGGTAGATATACTGGACTCGATGTAATGCATAAAGTGGTGTTATGTCCTAAAGAGTAGATGTGATGTTATATAGAGTGCATATGATGTCACACATAGAGTGGGTATGATGTCATACAAAAGTGGGTATGATATCAGTGGAGAGGTTGTCATCACAAAGATACAGTGGCTGTGATGTCTGAAAAAGGTGGTGTGATGTCATGCCTGAAGTGGATGTGACATCACAAATGCTGTGGTTTGGTGTGATAGAGGGGATGTGATGTCATCTGTAGTGCAAATGTAGTGCAAATCATACATAGAGTGGCTATGATATCATCGATAGAGTGGGTGTGATGACACAGATGGAGTGGATGTGAGGTCAGATATAGTGGATGT